>JANBQQ010000425.1:0-10751 GCA_027577275.1 Coemansia sp. RSA 988 | reverse complement strand
TGCTTGCGTTAGTCTTCATCGGGGCTGTGGCAATCAAAACAGAAAACCATTAAAAGTTCTCAACATGATCTGAAAGAAGAAATACTCAGCAGATATGTTCCTGGCTTAGGGCAGTGGTGACTACCCCGAATGTTTTTGTGTTTGTGTCTTGGGCTTCTTGGTGCTCTTCTTGCGGCGCTTGATGGGTTTCTTCGACTGATCAGCAGGAGTAAGGGTAGCAAATGGCCAATAGAATGCGCCAATCGCTTGATTAACCCATTAGATCAGTTGTTGCGGTTGGTTGGTTGATTTTTTTGGTTGATTTTGACGATGTACTTATATATGTGCTATAAAGCACTAAGCAACTATCTAAAAAAAAACTTTATTTCTAGACAAGAAGTAACTAGACAGCAGCCGCTAAGTTGCTGCTTTAATACTTCTTGTCAGCTAACTACATGCTATGAAAAGCTGCGATGAAACGTTAGGCATTAACATCAAATAAATGTATTGTTTGCTTAAAGATACTTGTAACAGGTTTTACGGCATAAAAACCTGCTTTCCCTGTATCTGCATAAACAAACAAGAAGTGCCCAACAAAACTGCATTATCAAAATATAAACAGCATATATGAGAAGTAACAACATAAATTTCAAGTTCACAACCGGTTTCAAAAAAAAAAAACCAAATATTATCATTGACAGCCGATGATAGCTTTATGTGAGCAAACAATAGCAATAAACTAAAAGTGCAATTGAAAGCAGACTATTTCACTACATTAAAAGAAAATCGTACGCAAAATCAAAACTGATCAGAAAAACACTGCGTCTGCATCTACTTGCGTGCAACAGTGTCAAGGAGGCAAGGAACCTGGGTGTCGAGAAGGTTGGCAACAGCATCGAGGGTACCGTCAAGGTTGATGTTGATGCCAGTGATGCCGGCAACCAGGCCAGTAACACCGCCAACAAGGCCCGAAACAGGGCCAGTCAGAACACCACCGACACCGCCAAGCAGAATCTCCGCGAGCTGCTTGACACCGTCAACGGTCTCGTCAAGTCTGAGCTTCTGGAGCAGAGGCTTCAGAGCGGCAATGTTGTCCTTGGAAACACCGCACTCGTTGGTATCATCGCCACCATCGGGAGCAGGCTTGTCACCACCGGGAATAGGCAAGTTGCCTCCAGGAATAGGCAAGTTACCACCAGGAGCAGGTGCGTCAGTGGAATAACCGCTACCGCGGACGGCGAGCGGGGCTGCAGCGGCAACAGTGGCAATAGCAAGGAAAGCGGCGGACTTGAAGAAACGCATTGTTTTTTGTGGATTAGTCTAGCTAATTAGAATGACTTGGTACAAAGGTTATTGTAGAGGAGGCTTCGGCGCAAAACGATAAAACGCGGAGCAGGTGTTTGAAGAGGGAATAAGGACGGTGGTAGTGAGGAGGAAAGGCTCAAGGATTTCGCAGAAAAGCTGGTGGAGATCGATACTGGCGGGATGTTGCTGGCGGATGTGGTCTATTTTATACTCAATTGGAAAATTTGACATTTCTGACCACGGCATAAGATTTCTCTTGCCAGTCCCCCTTCTCTGGAAAGAGAAGCCAGCGGAAGCGAATGGGTGGGGGAGGGGGGAGAGGAACACATGCAGTCTATCCTGCAGGCGGTTTGAAGGACCGTCCAAAACGACCCACTTCCCCTTCTGCCTCTTTTGCGTTGTCGGTTCCCTCTTCCCCACTGAAGTGCATAGGAATGTGGAGGTTCAAAACAAATGGCTAATGAAATACCTCACAAGAACTGCATGCAGGTCTGCCTCACCAGACGGGCATCACTTGATGTCGCTACCTTTCTGCCGCAATTTCTTCTCCCGCTTTCTGCTATCAAGCGCCAATAGGGTTATCGCTTCAAAATGTACCTCCGCTGTTGGTGCTGACATCTTTTGCACGGACTGTGTTGCACGTCATTTTTGATTGTCATTTCCTTCTAGTCGCATATGGATCGTCGTTCCGCAGCTTTTAGTTGTTTGTTGCTGGGCGCTTTTTTTGTGGTGCGATTGTTAATGGCCAGAAAAAAAAGAGGGGTTGCTGTAATAGGAATTGCACCGTCAGTGCATACGAAAATCGCCATGGTGATTTTCAAGACTACATGGTAATAATAGTATCAAAAAGGTAGTGGAAACTGCTCTTTTGGCGTTGCAAGCGGATTCGAGTCTCCACGTGAGCAGTTCCAAAGTCAGCTAAAAAACACGGAACAAGTGTCAGAGCAACGTCGGTTTTACTTCCAATTCAGGCGGCTGTTGTGGCAAGAGAAAGTAAGGGAATACGTCCTCCAATACCTCGCCAATCACTTGGCTCCAATAGCACAGAGGAGCAAGGCCATGCGTCGAAGGGGTATTCTTTGCAAATGCGGCTTCCTGAACACTGCCACACCGCTCATGAGCGTGGTGTGTTGGCCTTCGTTGAGAAAAGTGTGGTCGATTGACGCCAAAATTGATGGACAGGAGATGTGCGCATCAACATCAGACCGTTTCTGCGGCAGTGTTTGTGGTCTCTGGATTGTTGCCATGCACACTATCCCACGTGGTGTGTCATGCTGTAAGTGACACCGAGAAGCCACACACGACTGCAAATCTCCACCAACCCTTCCCAAAAACCCCCGATCGGTTCAATGTGCCCCACTGACGATGGTTCAGGGATGCGAAAGATCGCCATCATACTGCCAACAACAGCTTTTATTATTTGTAGGCCATGGCTCTGACGTCTGCTGTTTCAGACAGCTTCTACTTTCTATGTATGGGGTGACGCAATTTGCAAACAAAAATAATATGTAGATCTGAGAAAAAATGTGCACAATTGCATGCGACATGCGCATCATACATATGTGGTGATGGAAAAAAAATCTTAACAATGTTTTCAGCGGCTGGCTCGCCAAAGAAGGATAAGCACGTTGGATAAATAAACTGTTACCGCACATTTTGCAAAATTGCAACAAATTCTTTGAACGTGTTCACACCAACAAGTTTTTTATAGCTGATTTTAGACATTGTTGCCTCAAATAACAACTAGAAAATTGAAGGATATTTAGAATGTAACGTAAACAAACACTTTATTGCGCAAAAAGAAACTAATGCAGCACTATCAAGTTACCTCATACAAGAAAGAGCAATTTAAAAAGAAGAATGCAGTAATGAAGAGAAATTCGCTATAAACCTTTGTGAGGGTACATTTCAGGGCTTGGGCAGAAGAGTATCGACGAGGCAAGGGACCTGCTTCCGTAGAATGCTGGTAACGCTGTCAACTGCTGGCTTAAGGTTAAGGCCGCCAAGACCAAGGCCAGCAACAAGCGAATCAACAACATTAAGAATTGACGAGACTGCATCCTCCTGTAGAGTGTCCGCAAGAAGATCGGTAATCTGGTGAGTCAGGTGCTTGAGATCATCGACGGTCTGTGTAAGCTTAAGCTCGTCAACAAGTGGGGTCAGTGCAGCCTTCTGTCCGGGTTGGAGTCCGCAGTCTGAGGGGTTGCCAATCTGGCCCCCGGAGCCGCCACCGTTGGAGCCCGAGCCATTGGAGCCAGATCCATTAGAACCGTTGCCATTGTTCCCATTTCCGTTGCCGTTGCCGCCGTTGCCATTATTTCCGTTACCATTACCATTGCCATTGCCATTGTTTCCGTTGTTACCATTGCCATTATTACCGTTGTTACCATTGCCCGCGCCGTTGCCGGGATAGGTAGGATGAGGATAGCCGCCGATGATCGGAGGAGGTGCAAAGAAAGGAGTTCCAATAATTTGCGCAACATTGCCGCCATAGTTAGGCGCAGCAAAAGGAGACGCGGCGACGCATGCAACAGCAGCGGCAATGGTGGCAACAGTGATAAAACGCATGGTTAGCAATACAAAAGGGCTTGTAGACGGAGAATTTAACACAGGTAGTATAGGAAGACTTTGAGGCTGATGTTGTAAAACACGACATGTCCCAGAGCTTAACGGACGACGCTTTTATAGCTCTTTTCCATTATCTCCAGCTACATTTGAGCAGTCTACAACATTCCTTAATTCCAAGACACAGCATTTGTTGTAGCAGGAAACAGTATTCTTTCCGTAGTGACAGGGAGGGACTATGATAGAAAGAGGGGGGAGAGCGTGCTACAAGATGTGGCTCTTCGAAGAAAGCACGCACGGCCAGATCCAATTGCTACTGCTACCGGAGAAGAACAAGGAGAGGTATCCATATTCAATAGTCATCATGCGGTCAAGCTCAAGAACTGGGCATTGTTCTGTAGCAAGAATTTGGATGATACAATGCTCCTCCAGTATGCGGCTTTATGAATAACAAAAAAGAATGACAGGACCTTATTCAAGGTTGTCGTAAGCAAATAAAAAGGGATAGGAGAGGGACTGTTGTTACTACTTGTCAGATTAGACAATCAGCAGAATGTGAATTGTCCGACGCTTACTGCATATCCAGAAAAATGACCTGTGTCGTTTACTCAGAGACAAAGATATGTCATGGTTGGGTAGCAGACTACTCTTCTGTAGTATCTATTACTGCTTATGGTGGACAAAAGTTCCGGAGCGCTTATTGTAGTTTATAAATTTCGTGTGTGTTTTTTTTTTGCCCGACGATGGAAGAGGGATCTTGGCAGTTGCCTTTCAACATTGTGCCTTATCCGCAACTGCTCACTTCAAGGATAAGGCACGTAGTGATGCAGGGGGGGGGGACGTATGGCAAGGCTGTCAAACGAGGCGTCGTTACTGTTTTTCTTACTAGCAAACAAAGGTCTGTTCCGATATGGAATATAGCATCATTTGGCCAATGTGTCTAGAGTTGCCCATTAGATGTTTTGCACGAAAAAGCGCTGCATTTTTCCCTGCGCTAGAATGTGTACATCAAAAAGGTAATTTTAAAAAAAAAGGTTAAAAAACAGTACTGCCAGACTCAATCAATGTAGAAAATAAATAAACATCCAAAAGTAGATAGTTTGTAGGCCTATGCCAGATTCGAGTCAGCAGTAAGGAAGGGAGCAAAGTCGCCAAAGAACTCGCGATCATCGTATCCCCAATTGCGGATACGGTCAATATATTCGCGTACCTCAATGTACAGCCATACCTTGAGCAAATTCCAGTTGGACCACGATGAACGACGACGTTCCCCTGTTCGCTGTTGCGGTAGGGAGAATTCATTCTGAGCATCTTCCTTGATACATTTGCGCAGCATTGGCAAGGCCACACGCAGTACATCTGAATCAGGATCCAGCCGTCTGCCAATTCCTTCGAGAATAAACATGGCCACAATAATATTGATAAAGTCAGGCGCCAACCGGACATGGTGGATGCGCACAGCACGCATAACTGGTACAAACACTTCACTAAATGTCAACTTGGAGAGCTGCAACGATACACGACGCACATTGAGAATAATGTCCTGAATTCGCAGTACAAATATATCTGGATCCACAACCAGTTCAGGTGTAAGACACCGGTCAATCATTAGGTGACCGGCACGACCTCCATCAAAAGTACACACTGACTCGAACAGATCAATAAAGTTTCGACGATTAAGGCTGTCTAGTGAAGTTACCAAGCCGCAGTCAAGGAAGCACAGTGAGGCAGTGAACCCATTGTTGTAGAGGAGGTTGGCATAGGCATGGAGTTCTTCGTTCTTCTGGGCCACAGATATATCGCCTGTCTCGTGTCTATCAAGGATGTTGCGGATATGGCAGTGCGCTTCGGTCGAAGATGGCAGTTGCCGTTCAAGCAAACGGCGCTTGCTATTGAAAGGCGACATGTCGTAAAAGTCTTCGACAAATCTGTCCAGCGGTGACCCGACAAAGGGTGGGCTAAGCACAACCATGATATTTCCAGGATGCAAATCCGCATGGACAAAATTATCGTAGATAAGCATGTGTAGAAATGCGCTCAAACCACGGGCACCAAGCTCGCGGTCAAAAGGCGTGTGTCCGTCAATGTCCAGAAAAGCGCGCAGTGGCACGCCGTCGCAGAAACTCTCCACTAAAACCTGAGCTGAATCCAGCGGTAGGAACGCGCGTGGAAAGGTGACACCAGGGCGATTGGAAAAGTTTTTGCAGAAACGTTCGGCATTCCGGGCCTCAACCCGCAAATCTACTTGTGCTCGCATCATGTCGCCAAATACAGTTACTTCCTCTGGTAGGCTCAGCCATCTGATTCCTGGAAGCAGACTAAGCATCTGTGCGCCCCACCTCATGATCCGCAGATCACGCTCGATCTGGCGCCCAACGCCAGGGTGAAGCACTTTGACTGCTACCGCTGGATTAGCCTGAAGCATGTCTAATGCCATGTGCTGCTTGCCCAGCGATCGCTGTGAATCGTCGAGAAGCGAGTGGATAAAGTCAGCGGAGAGCCGCCCGCAGTGGACCTGGGCCACGGCGCCGGCACCCAGCGGACGATCGTCAAAAGTCTCAAATGCCTGATCAATGCTGGTCACACCCAGCGCCTGTGCAATAGCTTTCCGAGAGACCCAGGCAGAATGTGTGCGATTGCTGTCATGGAGCCGGCTAAGCTCTGTACACAGCTGGGCGCTGAATAGGTCGTTTCTACTGGCAGCCCATTGCGCTAGTTTGACAAACGTCGGCCCTGCGCACGACATCTGCCTGCGCAAGAACTGGTACCACCATAATGTGCCGGCTGTCTCGTTGCCTCTGTCCGGGTCGCGTGCGCCAAACCACACTATTGGGTATGCTGCAACCAGTGGAACAAAATACACCAGCAACTCGCCTGTGCGCAGCACCGTCAGCAGTATCTCCCAAGCACCATCCAGCGCAAGTACCCGACATATTGCTATACCGTAATCGCGAAGTTGCCGTAAAAATGTCCGCTCCAGGGCTGGACTTTCAGGCTCTGTTAGATTCTTATCCACGCCAATTTCTGCCGTCGAGTCGTCGTTGTGGTTCACATATGAGTGCTCATCAGTTCCAACCTGCTTCTGCAACCCAGTACCGACTGCAACAGCTGCTAGTGATCCAACAAGTACTGCTGTCTTTGTGTTTGGTCTGTGCGTCTGCTGGGGTCTGTGCCTAGTCTGCCGCCAACCCTTCCAGTGCGTACTACAACCCCTGCTACCCGTGAAGTCGATATGCCTGCGTCCCTGGCTACGTAGAGTGGTGGCCAGTGGTGTTCGGGTCCGGCTAAAAGAGCGAAGCATTGAATCTGTTGTGCTTCTCTCGTTTCGGCTCCAACAGCAAAAGAAAGCGCTACATAAGTTTGCCTTGAATTGGTGGACACAAATGAGAGCAGCTTCATTAATTCGATAAAAGCGACCAATATTATTCAGCATGGCTGGAACAGCGTCTGGGCTTTTTGATTGGCATATCTGACTGCGCACAGAATCGCTCTGATTTGTTGGTTAGGAGATTTGTGCCAAGTGTTGTCACAAAAAAAAAAATTTTCCCCTACTTTGAAGAGAGCTTTTGTAAAGTCAAACGCCCCTTTATCTCTGGTGTATTGTAACTCTCGCTAATACATTTTACTATACGATATTATACGCAAACAGTTTATATAGACTCAGGTAAACGATCTGTAATGAGCAGATACCATTATAGCTCACTGCCATTATGCATACTGACGCTGGTTTTGCATCAGTACAGTGTACTCTTCTCACCTCTCGTTAGGATTTGCTAAACTTGCGCACATGCCTCCTATTGATCGAAAGATATGTATTACACATTAGACGTAGCACAATGCCATCAACAGAATTGGTAGCAACGCATCGGGAGCTCTTGCCGTCACGTACGAAGATTGACGCTGGCTTTGGCAAAGCAACATCAGCAGCAGCAGCCACGACAGCGGCAGTTACAACAATATGCGCTAACTGTCGGAATCTGCCATCCAAACTTGTACACGACTTTGGCCAAAATGCGCTTATCTGTACTGACTGCAATGCCGTGGTTGAAGACTGCTTGATCGGTTCGCGTAGTGAGTGGCGGGAAGAAGCCAGCCGCCAACCCCATATCTCAGAGGATACTGGCGCATTGATATTGACATCACCATTTTCTCTGGGAAGCATATATACTCGGACAGACAACACAGCGGACGGCAACAGGAGTGGCAGCAGCAGCATCAGCGGTAGTCCCTCGGACAAGGACATGACTCTGTCCCAAGCCCTGCGCAGCCGGACACATACTACTCGTGCTATGACACAACGACTAGAGCGGCATGAGCGGAACATATCAAAGGCATTTGCCGAAATTACAGCTATCTGCGTAACAATGGATCTGCCACAGTATGTTCGGGAGACCGCGCGTGAGCTGTACCGGCGTGTGGAAAACGAAAACCTACATCGAGGGAAAAATAATGATGCAATTGTAGCTACTTGTATTTTTTTGGCTTGTCGCCAAAAGGCTGTTCCACGGACGTTCAAGGAAATATGCACATTGACTCGTGTGCCGCGCAAGGATATTGGACGGACATTCAAGTATTTGAAAGAGAAACTGGGTGCAGAGACTGGCTCAATGTCATCTGATGATTTGATGGCGCGCTTTTGTTCCAATCTGTCGCTTCTATCGACTGCTCAGGAGTGTGCTATTTTGCTGAACCAGACAACCAAGGAAAGGGACACGCTGGCTGGTAAAAGTCCCGTTTCTATTGCTGGTGCGTGCATATACATGGCCTCTCACTTGGTTGGTCAGCCCCGCGATGCCCGGGTTATCTCGCATGTCGCTGGCGTCAGCGAGGTGACTATCAAGAACGCCTACAAACTGTTGTTTGCGGACCGTGAGCGTCTACTATTACCACAGGTGGTGGCTGTGGATCCAATGGCTTCTATCGAATACCTGCCTATTCCATAGGCTATTTTTAGCGTGTGTAAGGCAGGTTTTTCTTTTGGAGCAAATTTTGTTGATTCTCCTTTCCTCCCCTCTGTATGTGTCTGTAGCGGATTTTGCATGCAATATCATTTGCATAGATTGAAATGTAAAAGAAGCATGTACACCACTAACTACATTTTTTTTCGGTTGCTGTATTGATGTTTTGTTGCCTTTTATGTCTTGAAACTGTAACTAAAAAGTGTAGCACCTATATATTTTGGCAATTTGTTGGCGACTGGTCATTGATCGTCCAAGTGCCATTATCTGGGCTTTATAAAAGGCTAATTACAATTAATTATCAAGAAAGCACATATACAAGTGGTGACTGTTAGTCATGCATCTCCATTTGCTGGATTGCAAACTGTGTATTACACATGCTCTTCTTAGGACAGACAAACTCTAGATTATAAGCAAATACTATTACTGCGCCTAGCTAATCATTCATTTAAGAGGCGAATAAGGCTAATACCAGTAAATAGTGGCAAAAGAACTACCTCCGTCCGTGGATCATTTCTGACGTACTCGTTAAACTCGTGGATGGCTTTGTCAAATCCAGGTGGGATGTAGCCAATATCATAAGAGACATCAAGTGGCTTTGAATCGCCAGCGACAGGCGCTGGTATTCCAAGGTAGCGAGTGACACAATCAAACGCTGTATTATCAGCAATTATAAGTCCACGCTTTGAAATAAGTTTCTTCTGAATGATCGTGTCATAGTAGTGCTTGTACGATGTTTTGTCAGCGTCAAGAAACACAAGATCGAATACCTGGCCTTCGAGTGTGGCAATATTCTTTCGAGCATCTCCAACAATAATTTCAATATATTCCTCAACTCCAGCATCACTAAAGTTCTTACGTGCAATTTTGGCATACTTCTCGCTAATGTCGAGAGATACCACTGGTTTGTTGCCATTGTTGTCAGGTCCGCCAGCAACACCATTGCGTTTGAGTGCATTGGCAAAGAATATTGTCGACGTACCTGTAAATGTGCCTACTTCGAGGATGCGCCTTGCTCCAATGAGTCCAACAAGAAAACCGTGCAATATGCCTTGATATTGTGATATGGCCATAACCGCTGAATTTTCACCTTCTTCAGAGACAGTGTCTGAATAGACCTTGGAAACAGTAGGTGGCAGTGAGGGTGTAGATAGATTTGGGTTTACCGACGCTGCTGTTGCATAAAAGCTGCGCAATTTATCTGCGGAAACATCCTTAAGATCTTCTTCAGAAGCGACTGTGTCTTCAAAGGCCATATGTTGGTAGAGGGATCAAGACACACTTTAGAATGGTTTATGTTAAAAGAAGAAAAAACAGTCTTGACAAGAAATACAAAGCATGCCTGCTGAGATTCTTTTTAAAATAAAGCATATCACTGTGTGCAAGAAAGTTGTCATCTGACACTTTGGCTTGCCGTGAGAACAGTTAACTTGCTTTTCAAATGTCTGCATTGTTATCTGAAAATGGAACGTTTTTAATAATTATTATCGCCACTGAAGCCTCAATTGCCAAGCCATCATATTGGTTTGCCATGTGGAACTCCATGTCCACGATGGTTACCAGCCTTATTGCAAGTACACCAGACTTTGGCCATATCAAGTCTACTTCTTATTCAATATAGTCAATCTACACTTTAATCATGGGCTTGTGGGGCGGTTGCCAGATATTGTAGTTTGCAGAAGTATTAGTGTTGATGGTTGATTATTTTGGCGTGAGTCGGTATAGCGGGTTTGCGACAATTAGGCAGTGTGTTTGCGTTGTTGTGGGTGGGGTCATCGTTTGCGCATGGTCGTTGGCGTTGGCGTTGGCGTTGGCGTTGGCGTTGGTAGTGAAAAAAGGAAACGGCAGAAAGACATTGCGTTTTAGTATTTTGTTCGTGAATAAACAAGTACATCCATTCAATCCACAAGTGCTCGCGCTTCAACAGCACAGCATAGAAAACTT
>JANBQQ010000423.1:0-10779 GCA_027577275.1 Coemansia sp. RSA 988 | reverse complement strand
CGAGCCATCGTTGGGAAACTGCTGGTTTGAGCCACTGCCAGGATTTAGACCCGCAGAGCCATCGTTTGGAAGCTGGTTGCCTGAAAAATCAATTGGAGACTGAGAATTAGCACTATCGCTAGGAAACAGCTGCGAATTAATACCAGCAGGCAATTGGCCAGCAGAATCGGTATCAGGAGATGCACCAGCAACACCAGGAAATTGAGCGTCATTAGCACCTTCAGGAGTCAAGCCACTATTATTATCAGGGAAGTTAGATCCTGAATCGGCAGTTGGAAATGCAGCCAAAGCATCCTGATCCTGTTGGCGTTTGCAATGGTGTGGCTTGTGGCAGCAATCATCGTGGTGTTGCTTGTGGCATCCACCATAAACGATACCCACGGCGACAAAGTAGAAGAGAGAAAGAGAAGTTTTCATTCTAAAGTATTATATAATTGGGAGTAAGAAAAAAAGGATATTAACTGTGCTTGCAAGTAAAGGGCTCTATAGACAGAAGCGTGTCTTTTCTGTGGATAAGATATTATTTGTTATGCCCCTTAATTGCTACTTCGATAGCGCTGCTTATAAAGCCCCGAGTACCATTTGGCATATGACAAAATGGTAGCTTATAGTTTGTGTTATCTGATTTAACAGCCCAGTTTAATCAACAGAATCAATGGGGTTCAATCGACAAGTTCGATAAAATCTGCATGAAAAGATGCAACATGAACGGATTTTTGCATATAATAAATTAGGACACTTTGCGTTATTTTAGCACGCAAGAAAGTATGAAAAAAAGGCCAAACTAAAGAAGGGAAATTGATCTGCAGCCCAGATGCATACTTTTGAGCAGGTTGCGGCATCTGACAATCCATTTTATCTGAAAATGTGGTGACAGGTCACGAGACCCAAACACCCCCTCTTTCATTAGCCAGGACATATTTACTTCTCAGAAAAGAAGCAATTCAAAGGAAAGGACACATTCCTCAAGGAAATGCTTGTACAGTTGTTTTAAAAAAAGGGGGGAGTATTATTGTAATTTGTTTTGTTTTCAGGTTGCAATGGTAAACAAAGGTGGGGGGATATTATTTGGAATTGATTGCACTTTACCCGCTGCACAGGCAAGTTGCACGCCACATGCGTAAAGCTGTGGGTTTTCCACTCTTTCTGCAGAGAGTACTTGGCAGGTCGAAAGGGAATGCCAAAAAGGCAAATCATTGAATAACAGATATGGTATAAGATTCAGCTGACTTTTAAATAAAAAGTACCCTTTTGCAACCTTTTTTAATTGGAGATTCTCAGAGAACTGTTTGGTTAATGCTGTTCCAGTGTTATTGTTTGGCACTTGACAAATAAAAGACAATCCTCGTCTGTTACAAAAAAGGAGTAAAACATACTTCTCTTCCCTTTTTTTATTTTCTTAACCCTTTTATCGCTTCCTTTTCTCCCTTCTTGTAAACATCGTTTATCTTCAGTTTCGCCCAAAGTAACGCAGAGTTGTTTTTTCCTCTCTGTCTTGTTTTTCTTCTTATTCTATTCTCTTCTAAAGGGGGTTTTTTTAGAAAGACAACTACCAGAGTTTCTGGTGTCTATTTTTGGAGAAAGTGCTGGCCTTCTTTCTTTTTTTCACAGCTAAAAACCTCTCTTTCCATTTCTTGTACTTTTGTTAACATTTCGCATCATTCAGTTGTTTGTTTTCCTTCAAAAAAGGCAGTGTCCATTTTCAATATACAAGAAAACAAGCACACGACCAGACTGTTTTTACCAAAGAACTATTTATCAGCTTTATTTACTTGTTCTTTCTAGTTGAAAAGTGGAATTTGGCGTATATGTTTACACAACAGGAGGAAACACAACAGAACAAAAGTCAGTCAAGGAGACAACAGATGGGACAGGGCGAAATACCACGACGAGGTATGACACCGCGGATGCTTGAACTCAGTCGAAGACTAAGTGATATTGAGTTCAAAGAGTATATTCCTTCGGCACCAGCACCGGTTCTCTCACCATCTGCATTCAGTAGACCAGCATCCCGACGACGGGGAAGCATAGCAGAGATGTTGGGTCATTCTGCACCGCGTCCTACTTCTCCCCATGCGCCCATGTCACCAGTACAGACCGCTGTTATTACTGAAGAGGATGAGAACTTGGATGACCTAATACATGCTCGTCCAAGGTCGCCTCCTCCTCGTAACCCGAGGCTGCAGACTTCTCCTCGACCCCGAGCTGAGGAACGCGTGGCACATAGACTGCGAGATCGACTCAAGGTACCCATCAGTGAACCGTCACGTCTTGGTGGCCTGGATCTTATTGAGCCGGCTAAAGTCGATGTGCTGTATGAGGAAGACAAAGAGACTCTGGAGTACCGTCGTCGTCGTCGTGCGCGCGAATCTATTGGATCGAGCGAGGGATTTGCTGTTGATATCTCGCTCCAGCGCAGACGTGCCGGAAGTGGTCAGACCAGTCCCACTTCTCCCCGCCCCCAACAAGCCCTTTCTTCGGGCGCGCGCCTGCCAAAGTCTTCCGATTCCGGCGAACGTCCGCCCCCGGCATCCGAACGCCGTAAACTGGTGGGGCTTACCCGTCGCATCCATGAGGATTGGGACGAGGTTGGCGCCTCGTTGCGGGAGCTGCGTGTGCTGGTCGCCAGTAATGGCGGACTTCCAGTGGGAGCCGGCTCGAATGCTGGCAGATTACGTAGTATGATGTGGCTTGCAATGCTCGAAGTACGTGGGATTTCTTTGGATGGATATTCACAGGCTCTTCAATGCTGTCCATCCTCGAGTGCTGACAAAATCAACAACGATGCTTTTCGCACTCTGGCTGCTGATGCTGAATTCCGCCGTACTGTTCCCACTGAATCTATTGTGCGCGTACTCAATGCGCTACTCAGTGCTCCAGGTAAGTATTGTGTATAGTGCCATTACTTGTAATACCTTCCTTGTAGGAAGCAGTGCTTATAAAACATGTATGACTTTGTTTTCCTTTTTGCTAATCTGTTTGCTTTTAATAATGTTGTTTGGACTTTTAATTATTGTTTATTTATCTTGTAGATCAGTCAACTAGTGATCCTCCGCGGTATGTTCAGGGAATGAATACTCTGTTGGCGCCATTTCTGTATGTGATGGGCGAAGGCGCAGGGTTCTACGCATTCCGTCAATTTCTCCGCAATGAATGTCCACTATACGCGCGTCCCTCACTTCCAGGAGTACACGCCTGTGTACAGCTAGTAGACGAATGTTTAGCAACAGTGGATGCGCGATTATTCTCGCATTTAAAACGACATGGTGCTGTGGCTAAAATATACGCGTTTCCGGCTGCCATGACTCTGAGTGCCAGCGTTGGTCCATTACGACAGGTTGTGCGACTGTGGGACTTTCTTCTGGCTTTCGGTGTGCATTTGAATGTCGTTTGTATTGTCGCTCAGTTGCTGTCGATGAGAGAATTACTGCTGACTACCCAATCTCCTATGGCCTTTCTTCGCTCGTGGCCTCCTTTGAGGGCTGATGCTGTCATACGCAGAACTCGTGAAATTTATGACCTTCTTCCAGAGAGATTGCGTCGTAGGATTAAACTCCATGCACACGATCCTCAATTGGCTGAGAAATTGGCCTCTGCTCCCTCAGTTGCTGATCCTGTAACAGAACCCAGATTGTGGGCTCAGCAACAATTATCTCCTGCCTCTCCGCGTCAGACTCAACCTTCCCTTAAACGCGACCTACCATTGAGTCCTGATACTGTCAGCCCACCGTGCTTGGTCGCTGGTCCCACTAATAGGAGTGCTAGTGCTACTTCTCGCCCTCGCTCGCGTACCTTTTCGGGAATGGCCAAACGACTACGGACGGGTCCAGCCATACCGCCACCAGAACCTCCGTTGTCACCTGGTGCATTGAGAGCTTTTCCAAATTATGGATGTATTGGATTGGGCATTCGCTCAAACAATCCTAATCTCCCTGCTCTTTCTCAGAACCATGATCATAATTATCGCGCTCTCTCTGGTAATGCTTTGGGTCGCATGCAGGATTTACAATCCCTACCTATGATGCCTTCTTCTCCTCCACCTCCGCGTGCCTTAAGAATGATGGCTGGGAGTGAAGTCCTGTGGATGCTTGATCGAAAGTTATCTCCAAATTTTAATAACAATCACTCCTGATAGTCGTTTACTCTCCTCAATTTTTTTTCTAAAAGTAAATAAATTCCCTGCACTTTTTTTTTGCATTTCTTTTGAACAGCCTAGGCATATTCGTATCCAAATTATTATCTAAACCAGTTATAACAACCACCTATCGAAATGACTCCTCTACTTTTCTTATTCTATTTTTAAAACATACTTTATAGTCGACATTTGCTAAGAAATCATGCTCATTATGCCGAACTGATTTTTTTACCTCCTCTAGATATGCAAATTTCTTTTCACTTTGCTTATTCTTGATATGGAATGTTGTAGGGATATGACCATGTAGTTTTAAAATTATTAATGATAATATTACGGGGGGGGGAAGAGAAATCGGGCCTATCAATCGAAATAATAGAAATAGTTTAAACAACGTACGTCTAAGGTTCCTCCCTCCTTTGTTGGGCAGGAGGCCCTGGTTTTAATGTGAAGAATTATTACTATTAGAAATGTTCTCCTCCGCCGTTTGGTGTCGTGGAAGAGCGCGATCCATTGTATTGACACCAATTCGTTCACAATTATTTTGCGAATTGTGATCAAAGCGTCTGCAAATGCGTGGGCCAGCTGAGGCGGGAACAAACCCTGTTTGAATCCTGACCCGGCCCGGAACGGGCGGTGCGCCCACCTGGGTTGCCCGGGGTGGGTGCTGACCCGTTCCTGGTGTCGCAACAAGATTTATGTTTTAAATTACTTCATACTGAAGGGGCTTTTTAACATTCAGCTTGTTGCTATTGTTGCGGGACCCAGAAGGGGGGGGGCGCGGCCACCCCCTTCTCACAGGGTGGGGGCATCCCCTCCAGGGACTTTGCATCCCCCCGAGGGACGCGGGGTGGCTACCCCCATAGATCGGACATGCACCGACTTAGTACCCGCTTCATGAATGCTCACGACCGGGAACGTGAACACCGTCACAATAGCTCAATGGCGTTCAATAGACAACGAGCCACTTTACCTGTGACACCAAGGATACGCGTTAGTAGTTTCAATTTACTATTTAATAAGGAGACTAGCGGCCGAGTTGGCCATAGTTCTCCTTAGGATTGAATACATATTTACTCTTACAAATAACTCTCGACGGCACTTCTCTGCCGTTCTTTCTAACTTACGCAGATGACGGCTTGTAATTGCCATCCTCTGCGATTTCGTAACACTATTGAAATCATCATACCGCAAGTTTTAATATTAATAGAAGATATGTATTGATAAACAAAATGCACCATTTCAAATTATTGTTTATGGACCCGCCCAACTTGTAAACCCCAAGCTCAATAAGATGTTTGGCTATTGCATATTTGCATGTTTGCTCAAAGATCTTAAGCAGTATTGACGGATAAAAACTTTCTCACCTATGGAGCTGTGAAAAAGCTTCTTATAATTTCTAATAACGTCTAATGTAAAATGAAGCTGCGAACACCGTTAATAAGCACTACTGTTGCGATACCAGGATCGGGTCAGCATCCACCCTGGGCAACCCATGTGGGCACACCACCCGCTTCAGGCCGGGTCAGGATTCAAACACGGTTTGTTCCCGCCTCAGCTGGCTCACGCATCCGCAGGCGCCTTGATCACAATTCACAAGGTAACCGCGAACGCGGTGCTATCAAAACAATGGATCCCGTTTTCCCGCGTCACCAAACGGCAGAGGAAAACATCTCCAATAGCAATAACTCTTTTATATTTAAACCAGGGCTTCCCGCCCAACAAAGGAGGGAGGAACCTTAGTTAGAAATTTATTGTTTAAATATATTTTATTATTTCGATTGTTAGGTCGAATTTCTCCTCCCCCGTAACACTACAATAATATAAATACTTTGCTCAAGAAATTATGTTTATGTTGCAGTGCTACGTCCAATGTCAAATTAGGCTTTGCGTATATCCATCTTGATATCCAATTGTTAACCTTATGTTTAT
This sequence comes from Coemansia sp. RSA 988, assembly GCA_027577275.1. Taxonomy (NCBI): domain Eukaryota; kingdom Fungi; phylum Kickxellomycota; class Kickxellomycetes; order Kickxellales; family Kickxellaceae; genus Coemansia; species Coemansia sp. RSA 988. The sequence goes on along the minus strand of JANBQQ010000423.1, from coordinate 4,715 downwards.
GTAGTGGCCATTTTTGCCGAAGTACCTACACAGTTAAAACACAATAACACGCTGCAGTTGTTCAGCAGCAATAATAAAAATAGTATTATAAACTGTTGTCACAACAAGAACACCATATTAAATGGTTTTGACGTTACCCTGTTGCTTTTTATAAAAGAATTTTTTCAGCATGCGGTCTGGTATATAAAAAAATTAAAATTTTACTATACCTTGTTAGCATTTTCACTTGGACAGTAAAAAGCAAGATGTACTAAAGTGTTAATTATAATATTTAAATATTCGTAATGTTTACTTAAACGACTTTTCATGTAGCAAAGCTCTTTGCACTGGCGTTTGATTTCAAAGGACAATCGCCTATTCTACTTGAATATAAAACATAAAATGCCAATAGCGGTTAGCATAATGGCCGTAGTTTCACGCTAGCTAAAATTTTTAGATAATATTATATAAAGTCTATGAAATAGAAGTGAACAATTTTTCCTTAGAAAATGTGCCTGTTCGTATATTTAATATCACTAGTAACTATTCAGTTATTTGCGCTACTTGTAGTCTGCAAGTAGTCTCTGGATATTTCAATATATTCCTTGAATGCTGACATAAATGATAGATGTATCTTGCGTGCATTTTCTGGCTTGCTGCGCTCCTTGTGTGGGTCGGCTGATATTGTCGCAGGAATAAGGCCATTAATTTTATCTGCAAGATTATATGCAGCAGGCCTTTCAATAGATATAACAGGAATATAAGCATCATTATCTTCATTATAATTATTATCGTTACCAAGGACGCTCGTACCATGGGCAGAGCTGGTTAATCCAGGATTGTTAAAGATAGCTGCACGCAATTCGAGCACAAGACCCTTCAGAAGCTTATAGGATAACCTAATGTCTTTGACTGTCTGCTGGTCTTCCAAAGTGCCTGCTTGTTTAGTCTCAACAGCGCAATTGTAGAACTCTTCTAATACTTCCGCCAATGCACTTGTGTTTGACATATGATACTTCTTTGAATCCATCGCATCATTAATATGAATTCCCCACTTGCTGACAATACGGACCATATCCATGGTGTTCCTGCGGTGATCAGAAGTCACACCCCAAACACCTAGCCATATAAGCAAATACAAGATAGACTCCATATCATCAACTACGGTGCGTGGAACATCCGAGCGCCTGAGATTGTTCAGACTCATAAACGGTAGCGTACCAGCGCAAATTGGCCTTCGGTCATTCTGTGCTGCTGTTGAATCAACTGCATTGTCAAAGTCAATCAACATACCCATGACATTGCCAGATTCATCACGCTGAAATAAGATATTGTTCTCGGAAATATCCTGATGCAAAATCTGGCACTTATCGAGAACAGCTGCATGTGCCTTAAGTGCATCGTAGACAACAATAATAAGCTCAAATACGGATTGAACCTCACGAAGACGCTGGCCAATAGGAGACATTGCCATGCGTGTGTGCGAATAGAAATGCTCGCGTGTTTCCTCTTCCTCGAATAATAATAAATGAAGTTCGCCAAGCACTGAATCTGCATTGTCATTAACCATTTCACCATTGAAAGCCACACAAACAGTTCCACCGCAATTGATCATTGGGAGATGATTCCTAAGCTCAGGCATGCTTTCTAGCATCTCCTTAATATCCTTTAAAAATTCAATCTCGCCGCGTTCGCCACTGCCGTCGCTTATGCCTTTACGTCTGACGAATGACCATGCGTCTTTGACCAATACTTCGGAAACAATTGGATTCTGTTCGGACACAAGCTGTGCTGGTTTGATGGATGTTGCCGGATAGCAGCGTGTATGACGTCCAAAGAGTCGGTCCGCTACAACATACGCCTTACTAAAGTAGTATGGAGTTGGTGCATATGTGCTGAATTTGCCAGCAGAAGGGTTAGATGCGCCATCCTGATCAGCAGAAAGGGGTGGAACCAGTATCTCCCAACAGTTCAAATCCTGGTGTCGTTGGACTGTCGGGTCATACCCAAGCTGGTGCCATTCGCACAGAGACCAGTCGACTAGTAGACAAATGTATTGGCGGCGACCGTCATCACTGCTGATGTCCATGGTATGCGATGCAAGGGCACCGCCACTGGTAAATATGCACACACGCACCTCAGTTCCAAATACTGTAATCCCCCATGCAAAGCGCCGGTCTGGCTGATTGACATACAACTGACGCGTGTACATAAAGAGCTGCTGAAACGCCCTCCTGGTACTGGTATCCAGCTTATTGCACAATGGGTCCGAACCAGTGGCCGGAGCCCCAGATTTGCCGCCTTCATCCAACTCTGTAGAAATCAGGGCTGACTTGCGCTTCCTGGATGTGCAGGTTATAGAAGTGTCGTTAAGCTTTGCCTTTGCTTCGACTATTGCAAACACCTTGTTATAGTGGATGTTGCCCTTTATCATCTCTACTGCGTTGCCTACTCGCTGACACACCAATGCCATATCAGCACGCATATTGTCGTCCGAGTCCTTTGCTTTCGTATCTGTTCGTGCATAAGGCAAAACTAAACGCCACTGTCTGTTGCCATTACCTTGTGCTTTACGAGGAATAGCTTCGTGAAGATAACGCCGGATATGGTGTGCAACGTAGAGATGGAAGTGTTGGATCCATAAGTACATAGCACGCTCGTTGTATCCATGTGATTTTCTGACAGCTTTCCTATCGATCCAGGGTTGAAGCTCTTGTAAATGAATATCCAAAGAATCGATAAATTTCGCCTTTGAATTGGCAAGACATGCAGGTTTCCTTGCGCGCTTCGCTACGACACCAGCATTCTTGAGCGCCGTCCAAATAGTACTGTCGTTGTTGCCAATATCGTCTCTATTGTGATGCCAACCTTCAAGTCTGCTGCGCATAAATGACTCAATGTTATTGGCAGTGCAGGCGCTGATAGCATCGGCAAGCTCGCGTTTTCCTTTATCCAGCGGTTTTGCCAGCTTAAGAACCCCATCAACGTCGCACCGAAATAGTTTAGAGCTAACCTGGAGCTTTGCCTCGTCCTCTCTTCGCGTGCGCTCTTCCGTTGCCTGTACTCCACGACTTGACAACGACCTCATATGTACGGTTCTCGATATCATCTCTGACAGGTTATATCCTGTTCTCGCTGAAGTATCCGTGTGTTGGGGAATGATGCCTATCCAGCTGCAAGAGTCACAAAGTGTTTCAGCAAGAGCGAACGTCTTTTATAGACCAGCTAAATATGGCAGACACAAGCATTTGTACTTACGGCGTCTATTTTTTCTAGCGGTTGCTTCAACATCGGGTGCATGCCTGCTGCTTAATATCTGTTTCGTTGGTGTAACAGCAACTTGTGCAAGCTGCTGGGACAAGTCCTCTGCATTCCTTTTCTCTGCGGCTATACGTTGCCGCTTTGGTCGCAAGGTGCTCATTAGAAGTTGTAGAAAGGTGTGTCTCAAGGAAAGGAGCAAGCTTGAGTTGGAAATGCAATAATAAATTGTGATTCGCAAAAGTAAAAAGTTCTGAAAAAGTTTGAAGAAGAATGGGCACAAGGCTGTCTGTTGCTTTTATGGACATTTGCTTACTTTTATTGAGCCAATGGCTGATCAGATTGCTTAAGGAACTGATTGGGAAAGGTGATTTCCCATCACGTTCTAGCTAGCTCGGCGGTATTTGTTACAAATGAATAAACAATTATCCAAAAGTGAGATTTTATTTCTCGACAAGGAGTAACTAAACAGCAGCCGCTTTGGTGCTGCCTTAATACTCCTTGTCCGTTATCTAAATGCTATGAAAACTACCAGAAAACACTAAGCATATGCTCCGAGCAATTGCTTTGCCTCCGAGCTTTAAACCCGGTTGCAATATATGAAAAATACTAGATAAACGCTAGGCATATGCAACAAGAAATTGCTTTGCCTCCGAGCTTCAAGCCCGGTTGCAATATATTTAAGTTTGCTTCTTGCTTTGACTTCATTGAATTATAAGCCTTATTCTGAAATTTGAACACCCAGCTTATCTTGCCTCATATTCTTTTTCTTATTTGAAGCATCGGCGGCGACCAGCAAGGGCTTTTGCAATAGCAACGATACCAGTGGAGAAAGCCAGTGAAAGCGCACTATTTTCAAGGTAGAAATGGCAGTAGCAGTCAAGGCGTTGATTCGGGTGCTGGAGCCAGTGCACTGACGAAAATAAGCATGCCTAATCGGCCAGCGCCCCTTGTGCGAATGTGTTAACCAGTGCACGGCGAAGACATGCAGTGGGATTGCTGGTGGTTGCTTCAACGAAGAGGTAATACAGTGGGCACGGAAACTGTTCCACCCATTTTTAAATTGCTTTTCCTTTGATAGTTTCTTTGTACACAAACGTGCTACATACAAGGTAGCTATATATATTAATAGCATTTTGCGTGCTTCTTCAGATAGTGTAATTTTTATGGTAGTGGCATTGTTAGTTAATGAATAAATCAAAACTAAAATTTTAAGAGCTAGTGAAATAGTTTCCGCTCGAATTTTTGAGCTGAGTATTTAGTATCACCAATAGCTTAAGTTGTAAAGAACAGATATATATTAAATTCAAAACTAGTAATAGTTACCATTTTTAGAAAGTACTCCTCTGCATCTCTTAAGCCACTCTTCGAAACATATTCTAAAGTCAGCATTTGATAAGGAATCAAGCTCATCTTGCCAAGCTGATTTCACCTCCTCCAGATCAGCAAATTTCCTCTCACATAGCCTATTCTTGATA
>JANBQQ010000421.1:0-10813 GCA_027577275.1 Coemansia sp. RSA 988 | reverse complement strand
TGAATATAAGAAGAGAGAAGATGTGGAAACTACAACAGGCCAGATACAAGCCTGCACAGGCTTTATAGCCCGCAACCCAGCAATGCTGGTGATCGCTATTACCATGCGATCACCACACCCTTCCTAACAGTATGTTAAACTAGGAAATCAGAAAGTAAAGTAAAAAACTATGCAAAGAAAGGCTGGCAGGTCTGTAATATCTCAGCCAGAGGCTGACCCTGTCCCACTAACATGTGGTTATCTCACTAACCCTTTGATTGGGCTTGATCTCCTATAACCACATCCATAATTTATCCAGGAGGTGATGTTGTTGGATACTCATGATATTGTTGTTGTCGTCACCAACAATATGCTGTGCCCTGTGGCTCTAGCCTAGCATCAATCTGTAAGCAAAACCAGGTTACTTCTTTTTTTTATAGTTTTTCTTAACTTTGCATTCTCCATTGCAATATATCTGCATTGTCACGCGCATTGATCAATCAGTGGGACACATTTCAAGATCCACGATCAGCAGCACAAGTTAGTTTAAAAGTTCCAGAGTTTTGGTATAACATCTAATGGAACTTTACCCTCGTTTTTAATCATTACAATTGGTAGTGTTACGAAATTGCAGAGGGGCCTTTGTAAAGCCACCATCTGTATGTAGTTAGTTAGAAAGAATGGCAGAGAGATGCTACTGGAAGTTTATAATAAAAGTAAGAATGTATTTAGTTCTGAGGAGAACTATGGCCAACTCAGCTGCTGGTCTCCTCATTAAATAGTGAATTGAAACTACTAAGACGAATCCTTGGCATCACTGGTAAAGTGGCTTGTTGTCTATCGAATGCAATTGTGCTATTGCACTGGCGTTCGCATTTGCATTCCTGTTCATGAGCATTCATGAAGCGAGTACCAGGTTGGTGCATGCTTGATCTGCAGGGGTAGTCACCTTGCATCACCCTTGGGGGTGCTGCGTCCCTGGGGGGATATCCCCGCCCCAGGTAGATGGGGTGGCTGTGCCCCCCCCTTCTGGGCCCCTCAACAGTAGCACCTCTAAATAAAATTTTGTCACTTTTATAAATGATAGCCATTGACTCCTTTGACTTGAACTTGACATTTGTCTTTTGAACATCTGAACATTTGAACCACACTGATATGCGTTGACTGACTAGCTATCTGAACCCAACCTGAATTTTTATTGAAAACTGAAAATGAACAATATGAGCAGTGTAACGATTAAAAACGAAGGTAAAGTTTACCATTAATTATGAAGAACATGTAAACTTTATATACTATGTTTACCTGCTGATCGCAGGGTCTTGATGTGTCTTGCTAATTGATTAATGCGCATGACAAGCAGCCTATGCAAGTTCATGGTTCTGTGCAAGAACTCATCTGCCCAAGACATCCACACCAGGATTCATGCTTGGGAAGTGCATGGGCGTAATGGGCTCTGCTCACTTACAGATGCCCTTGCTTATGTGGAGGACAGTGTCCTGGTCCACTATGACAGATGGCAGCAGGATGCAAACACCACTGCAGGTGATACATTTGAAAATCTGAAAACATTTCTGATGAGCCAGATGGGACTTGGTATTGTTACAAAATCGCAGAGGATGGCAGTTACAAGCTGTCATCTGCGTGAGTTAGAAAGAATGGCAGGGAAGTGCTGTCGAAAGTTATTTGTAAAAGTAATTATGTATTTAATCCTAAGGAGAACCATGGCCAACTCAGCCATTGGTTTCCTTATTATATATAGTAAAATTGAAACTACTAAAACGTATCCTTGGTGTCACCAGTAAAGTGGCTCATTGTCTGTTGAACGCCATTGAGCTATTGTGACGGCGTTCATATTCCCAGTCATGAGCATTCATGAAGCAGGTACTGGATCAGTGCATGTCTGATTTGTGGGGGTAGTCACCCCGCATCCCTCAGGGGGATGCAAGGTCCCCAGAGGGGATGCCCCCATCCTGTGAGAAGGGGGTGGCCGCGCCCCCCCTTCTGGGTCCTGCAACAGTATGATGGAAGCAGGTGCTGACCTTGAATTGCTGTCCTTTCCAGTGACGAACAACATCCTCTGTCTCACAAGTGCAATGCTCCTTGTAGGAAATCTCGGTGCTGTGGATGCACCGCAGTGCAGAGTTTCCTGCATTTATTCTTTCATGATCATTTCTCTCAAGACATCCGTTTCCCTCAAGACCTTTCCCTTCTTATACGCATCTCATGAACACATTTACGATCAAGAATTTAATCAAGGACTTGGAGGGCTCCCTTTTAAGGCGCCCTCCGTTCACTCGACTTAGTTTAGTTTTCTCTCAAGTCCTTTTATTCCAATTAGTTTGTTAGCTTAATAAAGTTGTTAGGCTAGTGAACTTCGGGAGACAAAGGCAACAATGCATTAAGCATTATTATCTAAATTGTTTTAAATTCTAACTATTATTTTATTTTGTTAATAGCGTTTAACGTCTAATAAATATGCTATAAACTACACTCCTGATCAGGCATGTGCATATGCAGATCAAGTGTGTCACACAAGTGCAATGCTCCTGATCAGGCATGCACATATACAGATCAAGTGCACATGTGATCCCGTCTTGGGGGTGCATATGCACACCTATTTAAGTGTTTTCTAACTTTCAGTTGTTTATGATATATCTTATCTTCCTCTTCATAAATAGTTATAATAAAGTCAAAAGAGTCAACGGCTATCATTTATAAAAGTGACAAAATTTTATTTTGAGGTGCTACCAATTGTAATGATTAAAAACGAAGGTAAAGTTCCATTAGATGTTATACTGAAACTCTTGAACTTATAACTAACTTGTGCCGCTGATCACAGATCTTGAAGTGTGTCCTGCTGATTGATCAATGAGTGTGACAATGCGTCTGCATGCCAAGATTGGTACCAATGGTGCATACTGAGGGCATTTCTCCAATAATGCCTGGCACCTTGCACAGTTTTCATCAGCTCGGCTGCATCTTTATCCAATGTCAGCCAGTCAAATCTGCCTCTGTGTATTATTGCAGCTAGTGTGACACCTCAAAAATGCCCCATGGCATGGCGTGACTGCAATAATTTATTGCATATGTTGTGGGTAACTCACATGGCTGAGATGCCCCAACAGTGTGCTGGTCCTGGGGTTCTAGACTGGCGGGGATCTGCCAGCAGAACCAGGATCCTTCTTCTCTTTTTGATAGTCTACTTTTGCTCTCATAGTTTCTTAAGCTTGCAATATACTGCATTGGATAGAGAATTTGGGCAAAAGATTTCTAGAGTTGGACCAACGTTTAAAGAGCTACACAGGATCCAATAGCATAGTTGCTCCAATGTTTTGGATCTGTTTGTTGTCAAATGAGCAGCTATGCCAGATGATCCAAATGCATCCCCCCCCCACCAAGTGGAACCAAGGGCCGAGATGTGAGCAACTTGCTTCCAGTATGTTACAGGGCCAAGGCACTCAAAAATCCCCTGTGTGATTCAGACTCCACAAGTAACAGCAAATGGTGCCCACGTCATGTTGGCAAGGATAATTTTAACCTTGCTGTGATAGCTCGCATCTACAATGCCAGCCTTAATATCAATACTGCAGACTGCCAAACCAGAGTGTGGAGCAATATGTAAATAACAGCCTGGTGGAATCACCACTTGCAAACCTGTGGCAATTAATTTCCACATGTGGGGTGTGATAGTTAACATTTCTGCTGCTACGAAATCCCATCCTGTGTCACTGTCATGTGCTTGGGATGGTGCTGACAAATCACTGTGCTTCTGTATAAATCATACAGTTAATTTGAGCTAATCAGCCAACCAGGACTGTTTTGCTTTGACGTCCATCAGTAGGCAAGAGAGCGCATCAGGTAAAATGTGATCAATACCCAGGCAATGTTTCATGATAAAGTTATAATGGTGTAGCATCGTATACCAACACATGACCATTTTTGATAGTTCTGTCTTCGACTGCAAGAATTGTAATGCTGCATGGTCGGTTTGGACAGTACAATGACATCTGTAAATAAAATCATGAAACCTATCCAATGATACAACTATGGCTAGTATCTCCCACTGCATGATTGTATAACATTGCTGGGCATTGTTTAGGGTTTTTGCCATTGTAGCGATAATGCAAGCTGGGCCTTTTGGCATGTGCTGGTATAGAACCCTGCTGATACCTGTATCAGATGCATCCATAGCAACAAAAGCTCCTAATCTGGCTGTGGAAAATACAGCATAATCACATTCACTACCAAATGTTTCAGTTTTTGGAAGGCCATGCACTGCATCTCATCTATGTGATGCTGATTGGCTGCAACAGGGGCACTCACCCTAGCCACTCATCACAGTGGGGTATATAATACCCCACAGCTGGGCCTTAATTGTTGTTTATGTTTCCTCAGTTCTTTTATAAGGATTCTACTCTATTGTTTATTATAAATGCTAAAACCATCATCACAGTGTGGCTGTCCAGAGAAAGACTGCACATAAACTTGTTATAGTCTACTGCAGAATTTGTGGTGGGCTGTGAGCAATTACTGCAGAAAGCAACAGGTGCAGATCCAGGAATAAGATTGCAGTCAGAGGAGAAGCCATCAATGTACTTGTGAAGCATGTGTTGCCAGCAGTTGCCATTGGGATTTGCAAGCCAATCACACATATGCTCAAGCTCTGCCTTCTCTTGCTGCTGAACTTGGGAATTACTCTGATGGCCATCACTTCCAGAAAAATCAATGAGGTTGTGAACCTCTTCGGAAAAGGAGTTGTATGTAAATACATGCACAATTGCTGGCCTTCCTGTGTGTCCAATGTGTCCTGATTCTTGCATATACTTCAGTAGTGAGAATGAGCTGCCAAGATGTAAAGCAACTTGTGCCTCTGGAAGGTTAATGCCAGCACCAAGTGCTTTGGTGGCAACAACTGTTTTTCCATTCACACCCCCTCCAGCTTTAAGCCAGTTGTAGACTTCGAGACGCTCATCAGTGCTTAAACTGCTGTGGTATGTTTGGGCACCATCAATGCAACTTGTCAGATCAATGCAGCAGCCCCGGGTGATGCAGAAAATTAGAATAGTCATGCACTGGTACTCTGGATCATTGTGCAAGTGTCTGTATTCTGTGAGAAGCTGCTGTTGGGCTGTATCAGCGCTTGGGGCAGTAGCAACCCTGTATGCAATATTCTGCCACACTGTGGACATTCTAATGATTGCTGGCATATTCAAGGAATCTGCAACACTAATCAGCGAGCAGGCTTTCATAATGTCAGCGACCATGCTCAGTGGTATCATGGCCAAAAGAAATACAAATGGAACCACATATCTGCAGAGTGACAAAATCTGATCCATAGCGCTGTGGAAGCTTGCCCATGACACAATTAAATGTGCCTCATCCAGCACAATCTGACTTAGCTTTCCTTGGTGTGACAATTCCTTTGCAAGATCCTTAAACTTGGGAGCATCCAAGTTCTCAACTGCAACAATGATAACTCCAAATGAGGTAATCCCTTGCAAAAGGTCCACTCCTGAATCTGAGCTCCTGGTCCAATGATGAACCTTAATGCCGAGATCCATGCACTCATTGACGATATCAAAACAAAGCACTGCAAGGGGTGACACAACAATGGTAGTCTTGTCAGCAGTAGCCTCGACCAGCACTGGCAACTGGTAAATTAAGCTTTTCCCAGCACCTGTTGGCATGATAGCAACCAAGTCAGTTTTGTGCTCCAAAGCAAAGCATACCGTGTGCACCTGCTCATCTGATCAGAAATATGGATGCTGTCCAGTTCAAATATGCAAGTTGTGCAAAACCTTTTTAGCATATTTAGCCATTTTCAAAGATACTGTAATGGGCCCTGCTGCTGTTGCTTCTGCTGTTGCCATTGTTTCTGTACTGCTTGTCATATTGTAAGACAGGTTTATGACGTAATTCACTGATTGCGATACCACTGGTGCCTGCATGTCTGTGGCAGAGGCATTTGATGGCATCCGTAGTGGCTCAGGGTATGTGGTAGTCATCTGGTTCGCTGGTCTGCTAATTGCCAATGGTGCAAAATGCTCCAGAATATTATGCCAGAGAGTCAAAGCAGTCCGAAATTGTGACTCTAGTGTGGCCTACATTAATATCATGCTCTTGTTCGAAAGTGCATAGTTTTGGTCGGCAGTCCATGGCATATGTCCAGCCTGCATATCAATTGCATTTGCAATAGTACCACCTGGATTTAATGCTGCAGATGTGTGAATACCACTGCGACTGTTCTGAGAGCCATTGTCTGCATCCTCATCATCAATCTCATGTTCCCCATGTTTGCTGAATTCCTCCAGATTATTGGAATGGACCAATGCAAGAATAAATGCCTGCAAAACATGCCGATATTGTCCAAAGGTGAGATTTATATCCATCACCTTTTGAAAATCCTTGTAAATGTTTGCGACATTGCATCTGCTGAAACTGCAACTCCGCGCTTGACGAAAAGCCGATATTGGTAAGCACCAATGGCACCAGCAGCATCAATACCATTTGGAGTATTAATTCGGATAAAAGTGCACTCACACGGCCGAATTATAGCAAGATAGGTTAGCAAAATCTTGCTGAGCTTGGCAGGCAAAAAACGTGAGATGGGCCTGTCGCGGCCTAGCATCCAGCTGCCTTTGTGGTAGCATGTTACCACTGAAAATAAGCCCCCATTGATATAAATGCCCCGAATGCTACCATTGGAGTTCCAGTACAGGATGGATGTCAGTTCTGGCACCCGAGCAGGCTGCCCACCTGCAATATGGATTGCTGCCATCAAATAATCCATGAATTTGTCTGCCATCATCTGCCAAGATGCAATCTTGTTTTTGTTCCATAATCCGGCAGTATGGCCATGGTAACCCTCACTGGAAAGAAGATGCCAAAACAGCAGCTCCTCATTGCGCTGCAAAACGGGATCCTGCAAGAAACTGGCATCATGCTTGTGGCTCATGCGATTATCCACAAAGTTGCAGTCCATGTTTAGCTCATTGGGAAGCTTGCAGCCATTAAGCTGCTTATTGTGGAGCATCTTCAGCTCATCTAGCATACCGAAATAACTGCTAGATATGTCCTGAATCCGCACTCGAACAGAATCATAATGCGGCTCTGTGTAATTCAAGTTATGAGCCCACACAAGCTTGTTCTGTTGATCGACACATTTTTCGGCCCTCTTGATAATGTACTTGACCCCCATCACTATAGCAAATGATGTCAAGGGGGATTCATGAAGATATTGGTGGTACTTTGCCAATTTTTGTCCAGATACTGTCAACCGAAGCTGTTCATAGTCCTGACAAGATGCGTAATCCACCAGCAATGTATTAAAGGTATTCCGCACCCTCTCCAAATCTGCGGGCATATGTTCTGGTAGTTCTGGGTTATTGTTGTCTTGAAAGGCCAGGAAATACACTGTGGCCCTTGCAAACCACACCAGATGTGAAGTTGGCTGCCGAAGATTATGCACTTCCTTGAATCTGCCATTCTCCTGACTCCAAAATGCCAAAAAATGATGCACCATGTGCTTGGTCATATGCCCATCACCGAATTTATTGGATGTAATCCAAACTGCCCTCATGAGTGACCAAAAAGCAGTAACAGCACTTTCTGGTAGTTCTTGGCTGCCTGCTTCTGTGGATGCAGCATTGGTGTGATGCTGATTGGCTGCATCAGGGGCACTCACCCTTTAATAAGAGGGTTTATTGGTGAACTAATATAAATCTTAAACATCCAAAACAAGCTAAGGAAACCATTGTGAAATAATAGGCGCTAAGGTGTTATATATATGTGTGCGCACATATGCATATACACATGATCTGATTCAACTAATCAGTATCACAACCATCTTGGAAGACAGTGGAGCAAAGGGGTTCAGTTGGTGGTCGGACATACCATTGGTCGGTGCATTTCTGGTAGAATTAGTGTCTTAATTTGGATTAAATAAAAGCCTTGATAAAGATGTTGTTAGGTTCCTCTGGTTCATACAACCCTGAGTGTACCCTCAATTCTATCCTTATCCCAATCTCTTGCCACAGGCCCACTAGATAATCAATTATTATCTCAGCATGCAACCTTTACAAGACTCAGAAGGAATTCTCGATAGACTAAGAAGGTGGTACAAGATGTAGAAAGTTTAGTACTAAATTTATTGTCTCTATAATAGCTTCCAAAAATGTCATATTTTTCATAATAAAATTGTCATTATAATCCTGCATTTTATACTTGTGCATGCACACTCCCTTTCACCAGCATTAGTCACTAACTGCATTGTTGCTGAGAAATCGGATACCAGCTTAGCGTAACCTTGGGGCACAAAACTGGTTTCAAACACAGATCAGGTCAGGTCAGTCATAACAGGGATCAGCTCTGATCACCACATATGTGCTAATAAAAAACACAAAAAAAGCAGCTCAACCCACTGCCTGATCACAAGATGTGCACATCCTAGCCCCATACTTGTTAAATTAGCTGCTTTATCTCAGATGAAAGTTGCTTTATTATACCCCTTAATGGGGACAACAAAAATATGGGCAGGGTCGCTTAAGAAACTTGAGGACTAAGACAGGTATTTCTCCCACCTTCAGCCACATGCGTGGAAAACTGCGGAACAGTAAAGTAAAATTAACTAGACTGAGCCACCCATACAGACACTGTCCTCATAATGAGGTCTCATAGTGGTAAGCAAGCACCTTCCAAGCTTGATTGGGAGCTCTTTAAGGTCGCGAGCTCCTGATGGGCCTATGTGCATAAGCACCTTAGCACAGGTGCCATGTGCATCCATCACGCAATGGATGCACCAGCCAGCAAAGCTGGCGCCAGTGACCCCAGCCTCCTTGGATGTTGATGATATGTGGTTTGATGTTACTGCAGCCAAAAACTGCACTGAAAATGTAGAATTGCCAAATGACAAAATTTAAATGCAAATTTGAAAAAGTGGAAAAGAGCTTTAAATTAGCTGCTTTATCTTTTTGATTGATAAGTTGCTTTATTAAACCCCTTAATGGGGACAACAAAAATATGGGTGGGAACGCTCCTTATTAGGAGGTTTTAGACAGGTTTTTAGGCCCACCTTCAGCCACATGTGCAGATAACCCACAGAACAGTATAGAAGTTAACTAGACTGAGCTGCCCCTACGGAAGCTGCCCTTGCCACTAGACATGTAGCTATGAGAAAGCACCTCCAATGTAATAAAGAATAAACTATAAAGTAGGCAATATATTTTAAATCCCCAAGAAAAGACTAAGGAAACATTTAGAAAGAAAACATAAACATGCTAAGTGTTTAAAGTAAACACCTTTCCCACTATGACGTCATAAGTGAGTTCTGCATCTAATCGTCCTCACATCCAACCTAATGTTGAAGCTCTTTGAGGTTGCGACCTCCCGAAAGACTTGTAGGCATGGGGAATCGTGAACTGGATTTTTTGTGCATCCATCTCCTCACGATGGATGCGCCAGCGAGATATCCTCAAATCCAGCTCTGCCCACCATGTGGACCACACACATCATGATGTTACCACTGGCAAAACCGTAGGAAAATATGAAATTGCTAATGCAAATTTAACTAAAATTTCAGAAAAGTGGAAAAGAGCACTTTTAAACTAGCTGCCTTATCTTTGTAAGACTTTTTTTGTTCACCATCGTATGCTGTCCCCATTATGGGGTTTAATAAAGCAACTCATCAATCAACGTTTTACTATCATATGCACACTGTGAATTTTTTTATTAAAATCTCTAAGCATCCCTCTTGTGATGATGATTGGCTGCACTAAAAGGCACAATAATAGCCAATCAAGCCAGGGCTATATAAAGAGCCCGATAGTCTTATCATTATTGTTTCTGGCTTCCCTTGGTTCTTTTACAGGGATTCTTATCATACAATACATTATAGTAGAAACCATCTTTACATCTCTAGTCCCCTGCTAGAAAATCCAACTAATTTACTCAACCTCCACAGATGCAGCTGGCAGATCCACTCAATCCCTATTGGCACACCCAGCAGGTGTACTTCACCTCTATAAATACACATAAAAGAGCCTGGCAGCAAATATGATGTGCGTTTCTATTTTACAAATGCAGAGCAAGGGTTATTATATAAGGGTCATTGCTGTCTCTGATTAGCAATATGTTATTGCTTAGTTTAGATATAATGCCTCTTTAAAACATGCTAATTATGCATATGCTCCTTTATCACAACTAACCCGATGAGGCTAATGTGTTTGCTGGTCCCTCATGTACATTTAATGCTAATTTTGACTCTGCCATGTTCTATATTTAGTTTTTTTATATTTATTGATATGGTTTAGTTGTTTCTTGTAAATAAATGCATTAATAAACCCATTCAATATATCTGCTCTGTATTAATAATTCAACGAAATACACTGCAAACATACATATTTTGTGGTTACAGTTAGAAATTGTGATACCAAATGATTGCATAAGCAATGGTTACGATGTTGTACAAAATAAATAGTGTTTAATTAGAGCTGTATAATGCAAAGTTTTATAGTGGCAAGCCTAAAAATAGTATGCTTGTAGCATTTTATTTGTTGAAAACATATTATCATTATATGAAGAAAAGCTAAATAAAAAACATTGAGAGATGTGTTGTCACGCGCATTAATCAATTAGCGAGACACATCAAGATCCTGTGATCAGCAGGTAAACATAGTATATAAAGTTTACATGTTCTTCATAATTAATGGTAAACTTTACCTTCGTTTTTAATCATTACAATTGGTAGCACCTCAAATAAAAAATTTTGTCACTTTTATAAATGACAGCTGTTGACTCCTTTGATTTGAACTTGACATTTGACACCTGAACATCTGAA
>JANBQQ010000420.1:0-10829 GCA_027577275.1 Coemansia sp. RSA 988 | reverse complement strand
GACTGCAATTGAAAGAAGCTTCATTGTAGAGTGGTAGCTGTATAAGATCGGGGGCTGTGGCTGCGAGTAATCGATTGTACACTGGCTATTTAAATCAAAAAAGGAAATGGGTGATTATTGTTCGGGATTTAGCTGCTGAGGAGTGGTGTTGGTTGATGGATGAATGGACAAGGTGGGCAGTTGGCAAGGTTTATATACGCAGGCCCGCATACCATCGCAATAGCACAAGTCATTTTGTATAGCTACTTGCAAGAAGCACTTCTACTTGCTGCATTTCTCAATGTGCTCATTGAACTATTTCAATACAGTAATACTTTTTACGACGCGTGTAATAATATTTAGGCTCATCTAAATTTAGCTTGTCTGGCCAGACAGCACATGTTTTGGTACAAAACTTGCGATGATGCTGCATGTAATAACGTAGGATAACCGACGATGCTACTATCGACTGCCAAAAATAGATCAATGCTGCTAGAAATGCACGCAGAATGTTTATCGAAAAATTAGTCTCCAGCAAAGGAGGTTGTCACCGATGATGCATGCGAACACGAGCTCGTTATTACTGGACTAATTACTGGAAAGTAGGCTGTACTATAAATAGCAATGGTTTTTCATGGTGATTTCTACAGATGTTTTGCGATCGCCAGACCCATGGTTAATCGTTTTTCTCTGTGCAGCCTGCATTGCTCCGCTAAGAATAGTCCTGACAACCCGAGACTACTTAATGAAGACCGATGTGCACCACTCGTAATAAACAACCACATAGTTAGAAATATGGATATCTTATTTCCGATGTTTGTAGTTGGAACCGGAAATAGAATTTTGCAGATAAAATATGCACTGCACATAATGCACGATAGACAAGCTCAATACTTTAGTAAAAAAACAATTTCATTGAACGTGTGTGACAACGTCTATCGACTTGTGCTGATTGCATCCCTAAACTGTGCCGAGTGCTGCGTATAAAAGGGCAAAACAATGGCCACTGTGGTTGTATTGCTATCTTAACAACCAACCCCACTATCCCCTTTTCTCTTTCAAAGCCGAACTTCCTTCAACCCTAGCTGCAGCAACACTTAGATTACAAACCGACAATTAGCTCGCATCTTGAATATGAAGCTCTTCGCCATTGCTGCTTTTGCACTTGCCTCTCTCGCCTCAGTTGCCGATGCGTATCCCATCACTGGTAACACTGTCAACTGCCGCTCGGGACCAGGAACTAGCTACTCGGTCAAGAAGTCATACAAAAAGGGCGCCAACGTAAAGATTACCTGCCAGACTTCGGGAACCAGCGTCAGCGGTAATAGCATCTGGGACAAAACCTCCGACGGCTGCTATGTAGCTGATTACTATGTCAAGACTGGATCTAGCGGCTATGTCACCAAGAAGTGCAGCGGCGGGTCCAAGCCACCCAGTGGTGGTAAGATTCCTGGACCAATGAAGAATGACTATCCATACAAGGGCAATTGTGGAGGCGTGGATCCCTGGAACTACTTCAAATGCCAATGCACCAGCTTTGTTGCCTGGCGTATCAACAAGCGTCTGGGTGTCAAGTTCCACAACCACTACAAGGGCCCGAACTGGGGCAATGCCAACACTTGGGACGACTCTGCACGCAAGACTGGCGTTCCTGTCAATAGCAAGCCCGTTGCTGGATGTGTTGCACAGACCAATGCCGGCAAATACGGTCATGTAGCGTGGGTATCCAAGGTTTCAGGCAACAGCGTAACCGTTGAAGAGTACAACCATGGAGGAACTGAGAGGTACGGCACACGTACTGTTTCTAAGAAGTCCTTCAACTACATTCATATTAAGGTGTAACTTTTTTGCATCTTGCAAGGCATTCTTAATATTATCATAATTTGTTGCAAATTAGCATCATGTTGCGATATTAAACTTTGAAAAGTTTTTAGAACGCTTTCGCTTTCCGCCTATTATCCTTTCTCTAGCTGCGATATACAATCTTGTTATTGTAACGACTGCTTTCTTTTTCTACCCGACTTTTAATGACCAAACAATATATTTGCCTTTCAACGCAAGCTTCACTAGAAACAAACCATACATTATTTCGTGCCGCTGAGTTTACTAGTCGCGACAGGTGACGCTGTAAAAATAGTTCTACATTTTAGACCCACTACAAGCAAAGCGCATGATCGGCTTTTAACTGTATAATTGGTGGCATAATCCTACATAGCTGCAGGGCTGGGTGTGTTGGCCAGACTGTTGGAGCAACAAACCGGTACACTCCCTTAAGTTTTAACTAGCCCAGTTAACATAATTCTTTTTCCTATGTGGGGCGTACAGTATCGCATGATTATAAAAATTATTTTGATATGGACAGTCGGAGTTCCCAATCCATAAAATACCTCCATAAGAAAGCCACATGGTAGCATAGGCGCCAACAACAGAGCAGCTCATTCCGCAACACCTGAAAAAAAAAAACAAAGTCTCCTCAACGTTTCTTTATTTCTACCCATTGAACAAAAGCTCGAGCTTTATAATTTACCTTTCTAATGCGCGTTTGGGGTGGGGTGATGTGGCTAATAAGCGACAGAAACTAAATCATACGCAGATGTAGTATAATTGGTGTCCTTTCTTCTTCATAAACTACATTTCCACACATTATTGAATAAGCTACTATTTTTTTAGCACTATTACGTTGCTATAAAAGCCGTGTCCAGCAAATTGTTGATATAAAGCATTAAATCCCTCCAGAATGACCAAGGAGCTTACAACCAGTACAATATCTGCTAGCACAGTAGAAAAAAACGGAAAATAGTGAGGATCCTTTAACATATCGTGAAGCCCGTGTTCATGCGTACTTTAAAAATGTAGGCAACATTGCCTGGACTCGTTGCTTTGACATTACGGACTTTTCTAGTACTGAACAAATAGAAAAGGGTGTTGAAGGATTAGTATGTGAGGGCACAGAGTTTAAAATTCATTTGTGCAAAATGATTAGAAAAGATGCAGCTGCAGGACTAAATATCATAAAAACGGTGGATATTTTAGAGCATATTCCGTCTTATTTGGAAGACTCACATACAGTTGTCGAAGTAGACATTAGTGAAAATTTATGGGAGAATGTATTTTGGCATCCATGGGTTGGTTACATTCTATTAGTAATTGTCACAAACCTCGATGATACGGATAAATTGTGAAATTGTGAATAAGCTAAGCAACTTTATAATTAAGTAGTTGCTATAACAAGCTTACCAAGTTTTTCTAGAAAAAGGGTTAAAATATATAAATAAAGCAATTAGATCCAGAGGCACCACATTGCTCTGGTAAGTAGTAAATAAAGCTATATGGAATATTCTAATAAAAAAGTTTACTAGTGCGTCATAAGCCTAGTGATGTAATGGATGGCTCTAGGTATAAACAATTGATGGACAATATGTGGATGCGTCTTCAAACTACCAAAAAAAAACTAGCCATTAGAAAGCTGACTGTGTTCAACTGAATAGAACTACAATAAACTTCCTAAAGTCACACACGCAGCCATGTGAGCCGCGGCAGCCAAATAATAGCGCAGCAGCAGCAATGACTTGCTAAGCAATTCAGTCGTAAACAAGAAATTTTAGCTAGTAGCAGCAAATAGTTCAGAAATTTTTTTTAGTAAGGAAAACGTATGTTTTAAAAAAAGCAAGCTCTAAAAGTAGAATTATTTATAAAGCAGTAACCAACTTCCTTTGAGTTAAGGATGCTAATAATACATTCTAGCAATAGCCATCCTTTTCAAACTGTCGTGATTCTTTTAAACATTTTTGTTGGAGGCGTTAAAGGGCCCTTTTTGAGGCACGAGACTTTTTCTCACTACGAAAACAAAAGAAAAAAATGAGTTCTGTAGAGCAGTGGAGTAGAAAATTTAGTTTTTGTTGGTGAAATATTACGGCAAACCATTTTTTGCATTTTCTTTTTTTTTCAGCAATTGGTTTTGGTCAGCTTACTAGCTTATTTTTATATTTATTTTATTGTTGTGTCCATTTCTAAAGTTGTAGTTATTCTCCGAGTACCTGGCAAAAAAAACCAAAAGAATGAGACGAACAATTGATGTGAGTAGCATGGAGCATATTTGTGGCAATATTGACAACCATTTTGACGATATGGTACCAAAAACAGAAGCATGGCAATTTAGACAGCAAACATATATGTACAATAAAATAGAAAAAAACCTTCCTCAGTGCGCACAAAAACCCAATGGAGCTCTGCCTCGAAAGGTTATTAGAAGCATGTCTCTGCTAAACTTGGATAACCCAATAGCAAAAGGAGAAAAAGACCAAGCAGTTCAACTAATAGTTGATGCTACGCGAACACGCATTGGAGCGGTGAAGCGTTTTATCACAAAAAAGAGTGTAAATACAAATGAACTCCATATGGAGTTATCTAAGCGGTTGGGTATTGAAATAGACACACCAATACAGCTCTTTCGTGTTGATGACAATGGTGGATACTATAGTCAGCTACCTCAAAATGTTTTGCTTCATTCGATTATCAACAGCCATGAATATGGCCCGCAAATTTCTATTAGGGTGGAAGAAGCTTGGCTATACGCTGACTATTATTAAAAAAGCCAGTAAGAATTAAAATTAAATCTGGTCCTGAAGAAGTTGGATTCCGTATGCAATTATAAGAAATTTAACCTTTTGTATATGCTAGCTGTCCATTCTTGTGGTGATTGGGATGTGAATCGGCAGGAGAAAAGTTTTTAAAGTATTTTCTTCTGACAGATATACAATAACATTATAATAAAGCATTTTTCTATTTAACCAACTGCGTCAGAAAAACACAATTCCATGTAAATCAGAAGAAAAACCCAGCAAGATAATTTTTTCTTCAAAAAGCAAAAAAGGCAGAATGGAATTAAGAAGATACATGAAACCAAGTAGAAGACAAAACTAACTGTACTGGGAGCGAATGGTCTTTAGGCCTTTTACAGCCGATTGAGTTGCAGCGAGAGCCTTCTTCTGAGCAGCGATAGCACTATAGTGAGTTCTGCGGGCATTCGTGATAGCTTTACCAGTCATGGATCCAAGTTTTGAGTAGACAGAGTTCAGCTTGCTGATAGTGTTTTTCTGCTGAGCGATCAAACGGTTATCAGCAGCGATGGCTTGGTTAATAGTATTAATATTGATTCTTGCGGCAGCACGGCGGTCCAGAGGCTCGGCAGTAGGCAGAGCAAATGACGTGGAGAGGGCAAGTAGAACAGCAGCAAAGGCAAGCTTCATGGTGAAAGATTTTATTTGAACACTAATAGGGCACTGAGGAAAAAAGGTGGCGGATTGTTGTAGGGATAATTGTTGATGATATGGAGGGGGCGGATGGACAACGTTTTTAACCAGTGGAAGCAAAGCATGTTGGTGAAAGGAGACAACTCCCAAGGCTATCTGGAAATCAATCTGTTTTTATCCATACCAGAAAGTTTTCAGAGAAAACGAAGCGCGATGTTGAAATATGCATGCAGAATAATGGCAAATCCAGTTATTCTTGGAAAAGACAACCAGAAAAATGTCTTTTAAAAATAGCAGTAAAAATAGACATTAAGAAAAGTCGCTGTTGTCATCATCCTCATAGTCATCATCCACATGGTCGTTGTGAGACTTTGCAGTGACAGGAGATGACGGCAGATCAGAATGGCTAGCAAAGGGGGCTGCCGGCCAGTCAGAATGAGAAGAAGAGGCAGCGGCATTGGCGGCAGAGGAGGGAGGATTGTGTAGCGGGGAGAGCATCGGAACCAGATCGTCCATGGCCTTCTCCTTGGAAATCTGAGCCCAGAGAGCCTCGCCGTCAGAGTCAGAGTCGGAGGTCATAGATGGATTAAGACTATGATGCTCATCATCAGCAGCAGCAGCAGCAGCAGCAGCAGCA
This sequence comes from Coemansia sp. RSA 988, assembly GCA_027577275.1. Taxonomy (NCBI): domain Eukaryota; kingdom Fungi; phylum Kickxellomycota; class Kickxellomycetes; order Kickxellales; family Kickxellaceae; genus Coemansia; species Coemansia sp. RSA 988. Next base: position 4,961 of record JANBQQ010000420.1, on the reverse strand, counting down.
GCGGCTGAGGCATTGGGATTATGAGCATGGGCTGAAGGGGCGAAGGGATAAGGAGGAGGGCCAAAGCCTTCGAGAGAGCCAGCAGCCACAAACTCATCGAGCTCGCCGTCCTCAGTGCGGGTGGGGATGGAGGCGACAGTGGAGGAGGAGGCAGCACGGGGCCGGCGTTTCTTTTTCTTTTTCAAGTTCGCAGCAGACTCGAGCTCGGCGTTGGCCCTGGCGACGGCCGACAGGGGCGTGGGGACATCGCCAGGGGCCATGGAAAGAGATGCGGAGGCGTCGCTGGAAGCCAAAGAGGGACGCCCAGAGCCAGTAAGCTTGGAAGCATGTGCGGCAGAGGCGGCACGGCGGGCGGCGTTGGTGCTTCCCTTTTTGCGGCCACGGCGCTCAATCTTGACATCACCATTGGGGTTAACGCGGGTGCGCACGACGCCAGCGTCTTCGATCCACTCGCCAGACTCACTTATACGCGTGTTGCTGGCGCCCATGCCAGAGGCAGGCGGGGCGGCAGAGGAGCGGGCAGCGGCAGGTGACATGGTAGCAGAATGTGCAAGGGAGGAGGCAGTGCCGTCATGGTAGTCGAGAGTAGACTTGACGTAGAAAGCCATGTACGCACGACCATTGGGCTGGCGACCAGCGCGCACATTTGCCTCGTCCGAGAAAGCCAGCACATCGCGCACGGACGCGCGAGAGACAGTGGCATCATCGAACAGAAACCATTGGCCGCGGTGCAATGCGTAGGCGGTGTAGTGGCCAGAGTCCAGCTGGCCGATGTGGTTGATGACGGCAAACAAACGGTAGGCGCAGGCGGGATTGGAATGCGTTGCATCTGTGCGACGCTTGCCCAGCGTGGCGCTGCCGCCGGGGCCGGCCAGCACAGGAATGGGCGTATCGCGGGAGACGGCGGTGCTGCGTGGATCCTCTGAGGACGCAGCGGCGGCGGCGGCGGCGCCCAGATCTCGCACAGCCACGCCGCCAACTTCTGCGGGCAGCGCATTGCCGGTATTGCTGGTGGCAGCACCGCCGCTGGCACGCAGACCGCTAATGATCTGCGCTTGCGACGCCTGTGCGGCAGCAGTGTATGGCGTCATATCGATGTGTAGCGGCAGTCGGACGAATGCGTTGATTTTGGCAGCGGCAGAACTGGCAGAGGCCGCCGCACTGCTGGAGGAGTTGCTGGCAGAGCTGTTGGCTGTGGCAGCGCTGCTGTTAGTGCTGGCGGACGCAGCAGCGCCAGACGCCGGACGCTGGTGGCCAAAGCGCTTAAGTTGGAAGGTCAGTACGGGCGGCAGCTCCTTCAGACACAGCTGCTTGGTAGCAGCAGCGGCCGGTGCGCGGCAACGACTGCAGACGTACGTTGCGGGCGGCAGACGCTCAACGCGCGTGTAGTGGGCCAGACAATCATGCAGCGTAGTCACAGGATACCGTCCGCGCGACAGCGACGTCTGCGCGCTGGTGGTGGCAGATCGGGCAGCGGCCGGGCCCTTCCGCGCGGTGCCCGAGCGCTGCTGGTGGCGCGCCGCCAGCCATCCGCCCAGGGCGGCGTCCGCGGCGCGTGCGGCCAGCGAAGGCGAGCGCGAGCCCATGGCAGAGGTAGCCAACAGGACGTCGGGCGAAGTGTCGTGGCCGCCTGAAAGCGGGTCGCGGACATCCGCAGACGGGTCGTGGACGTCGGGAATGTCTAGCGAGATGTCGAGGATCGGGTCGTGGGCCACAGTGGCGTTGCCGCAGCGCACACACGTCACAGTACTCTGAAGCACGCCGGCAAAGGCCTGATGTACCAGACACGAGCACGGATGCAGATGTGTGTGCGTGTGCAGCTGCTGCGCCAGCGGCTGAGCCTCGCCTTCCGCCGAACGCAGCACGTTTTCAGTGAAACCCACATGCAGCGTGTCCAGCAGCGCAACCAGACACTCGTGGGCGTCCTGCTGTCCGTAGCCTGCCAGGTCTCCGCGCAGCTGCCACAGCGCGTGCAGTAGCCCCACCGGCGCAAACGGCGTGCGCGCGCCCGAGTACAGCGCCTGGAACGCCGTCTCCAGCTCGCACGCCATGCACGCGGGAGCTGAAGCTGCGGCGTCTCGGACTGCAGGGGCATCGGCGGCGTCTGACGCGAGACTGCGCATCCATTGCGGGCGGCCGACGCGACAACGGCTGGGGTGGTGGCCGTCGCTGAGCATCCAACCACGCACCAGCGGGTTGTGGGCCAGTGCCTGCACTACGGCGCCGAGAAAGCAGGTTGCGCCCAGGTTGAGCAGTCCGCGTACGCCGCCGCACGGACGCACGCTGCCGTGCTCGCGCACGTACTTTGCCTGCGCTGGCGACAGGTCGGCACCCGTAGACACAATACGCGGACGCTTGGCTTCGGGCTCTGCCGCGTCGCACACGGCTGCGTGCCAGCGGATCTGCGTGCCCAGTTGCCAGCTGCCGATGCTCGCGTCGTACACGTAGTCGCCGCACGCGCTGCAGTACACCTGCTGTTGCACAAAGTCCAGCGCAAATGGATGCCGTGTCGTCTGCAGATGCTCAACAATGTGCGGCCGCTGCCCCCGTCGCCAGCACCCGAAGTAGTCGCACGTCAGACACACGTGCAGTCGGTCTGCCGGCGTGCCGCACGCAAAGCACGCAGGCGCCGGCATCTCCTCCACCAACCGTTTGCGGCTCCGGTCGCCCTCTGCCCCGCCGCCCGCTGCTGGTGTCGCCTCGCGATTGTCGGCGCCTGTCGATGCCGCTGCTGTTGCCCCGCGCCGTCCCTGCAGCAGCGCCTGCCGGTGTCGACATACGCTGGCGTACGGCACCAGCACCTTCAGTCGGTCAATTATCTGCTTCGTCCGGCCGCCCACATGCTCGCACCCGCCGCCCCGGACCGTCGTTGCGCGTGTCCCCCGTACCGTCGGCGACCGTGACTCTCGCTCGCCGCCCGCCACTGTCCCAGGCGACGTCATTCCGCTCCACACTCGGCTGTTAATAGTCTCCACGTAGCCTCTGTCGTGCTTGTCCTGGCTTATGCGCGTTGTGCTTATCGCTGCTTTTGTATTGTTGAGGCGAATGTGCTGTGGGCGCCATTAAGAATAAAGAGTAAGTGTTGAAGACGATGGGGCTGGATGTGTTCATCACTCTCCCAATGCAGATCACTGGTGTTTTGATTGGATTAGGCCTCACGTGCTAGGAAAGCTTCCGCAGCCAACACAACCTGTGTTACTGTCCGAAAGGCGCAACCCCCACCCATTGCCAAAGCAATATTTTCTGTACGCTGACGCTTTCCTAACTTTGAGTAAGCAGAAGATTATGCTAAACTTTTCTGGATTACGTGTCATATTTCCTTCACTGGCCATGGTCTGGTGGCGTGTTGCAGCGCTGAGTTAGCTGACCCTCACTCCGTCAAGCCTTCTTTCCAACTTCCGCAGAGCACGTGGATACAAGCAAAGTGAAAAAAAGGTGCGGACTGCTTTTTCTTCTCTCTCACAGCCATTTTCCTTTGTTGTTTTCCTCCCTCTTTTTTCTTTTTTAAAGGTCATCCTTTACAAGTACTTTTTTTAAAGAATGTTATCTTCAGCCCGTTCTTTTTCCAAGCAGGTATTAAACCATCGCACCCAAATACAACAACAGACCAAAACGCAGCTACGTAACCAACACACAGGACCACGTGCCAAAGACCAAAGTGGAAGATATGAAGAAGAACCACAGCAACAGCAATTGGTTTCTGACCGTATGCGACAAGAGAATAGAGAGAGAAAGAAACGTTGGAGAGAATTAAACGAAGAACGTAATAAGGATAATGACTTGAGATGTCGTGTAAATAAGCGGGCTAATCAATTATATGGGGCTACTGCATCGGCTGCAAAAGATAAATGGATTGGTGAGGAGTTTGAACGTAGACAGCATCGTCGCAAAGAAAAGGAACTCAGAAAGCGTCAATTTATTGCTGATGGCGAGGATATACTTAAAGAAGATCAATCTACGGTCATTGCAAATGGTAGAGCTTCAAAGATGCAGAGGACTGAAACAAACTCTGTACTTTCACAACTACTTATGCCTGGTGGATTTGGGTCTTATGCTGACCTGCCTTCACATCAGGTTCGTGCTGCATATGGGTTTTGGAAATGCGTTGCGGATGGTCAGGCTTTGGAAGCTACTGAGCCCGTTGAACACAACACTGGGTGCCATCAACAGTCGCTAGGATGTCGTTCGTCCAGAGCACAGTCTCCGACTGTTAGTCTGCCACCGCTGAGTAGTGTTGTACCGGAAGAACTGCTGCATTCCTCTGGCGCTCCTTACGAGCCCTGTCAGGATGTATCTCGTCGTCTTCCTCCTCTGCTGCTCGATGCTCAATGCGACAGTCCTGTTGTCTGCAGCTCTTCTTTTGATGTACATCACGTGGATCCTTTATGCAGCGGAGGGAAAGCCCCGAGTTCTTATTCGTCATCATCTTTGAGCACTCAGCATGCTGGATTAAACGTCATGGATGCCTCTAATGCACCTCATACGCACATGATGCTTTCTTCTGATGCAAGTGGCCTGAGCGCTGAGCACTCTCCTGTGCATAGAAAACATGTGCGTCCTTGGGAGGAGTACCAACTATCGACTCCAAATCATTGTGACTCGTTTGAAATTACAAACTCCCATTCTTTGGCTTCTCCTGTTTCTTGCTATTCTCCGCCTGTCATGGATGGCCTTTCTGAAGCTGCTTTCTCTCTTATGTCACTTTCATCGTCGTCTTCGGCAAACGACTCTCTACCTGTTGTTTAGTTTCTAATATATATATATGATTTTCATCAAAATCAAGCATAAAAAGCGACCGTCCATCCGTCCGTCCGCAACAATTGATCTGATGGGTTAATCAAGTGATTGGCGCATTCTATTGACTGTTTGCTACCCTCACTCTTGCTGATCAGTCGAAGAAACCCATCAAGCGCCGCAAGAAGAGCACCAAGAAGCCCAAGACACAAATACAAAAACATTCG
>JANBQQ010000418.1:0-11005 GCA_027577275.1 Coemansia sp. RSA 988 | reverse complement strand
TTGCACCACCCACAAGTTTTTGTATTTGCAGACCTGATTACCTATCCAATATACAGCAGCAGTGATTTTGCTTGACAATTCTAGAACACGGAGTTTTTGTTATATACACTTTCTTAAAAAGAGGGTGTAGGGGAATAATAACCTAGCAAAACATTGAGGAAACAGGTGTCAGTTTGAAAAACGTGAAATTTTCAATTAGAAAAGTCTATTGAGACAAAACAAGACATCCGCAAGCAAAGAGAATAGTTTTTATTGCGTTCGACCTGCACAATACTCAATTACATTATGAGAAAGGACACAGCAATACACTTGAATTCAAACAAAGAATAAGAAGAGTAATAATTAAGTACATTTCAATTAGGATCAGCTAACACAAGAATTTAATTATTTATTCGTTTCCATTACTATTTCCAAAATAGAAACAAGCCATAGAACACTAATACTGTTGGTGATAAATGTTGAGTGACAATGAGAAACCATTAGATTAACAAAAAAAAAAACAAGTTCGTGTGTGTAGAGAAATGCCGAGATCTGTACACATTGATCAGCATGCAGACATCGGACAAACATTTTTGCACAAGACCATTAATTTGCAAAAAAGGGGGTAGAGAGTCCGCAACGGGAATTGGACGCAACAAATTACGCAGACGTGCATGCATAATACACCATTGTCGGTAACATAACACCGAAAGGGGTAACTGCTTGTTGAAAAAATAAATTTAGAGGGGGGAGTGGGTGCACAGCTGACTAATTTATTTACCTTGATGGCGCATTGTGCAGTTCCTTTTGACATGTACCGAGATGGATTGTGTGATGTGGAGTGGATTCCATATGTAATTCGGAGACATATTAGCCAATAATTGAATTTACGGACTTCATGTTGACCACATGGTATATTGTGAATGAAGGACAAGGGAATGATCACAGTGCGCACAGTCTTTTATTGGAATGCGAATTGTAGCTAGTATACTCCTGGCTGCAACGTTGCATATACCGACATGGAAGCACATAAAGTCGGCAGTAGTCTGCGCAGTAATTAACCCAAATATGGGCAACAAACAAAAAAAAGACAAAAGATGAGTGATGACGACAGTGGTACCTGTGGAGAGAGAGAGAGGAACAAAACAGAGGCAGGGACCAAGAAGCCGGGGGGTACGTAGGAATCACATGTCCTGCATACGGATGGCCACGGCGTTGCGATGGGCCTCAAGCTCCTCAACCTCGGCTAAAGTCATGACCGTCTGGGCAATGTTTGCCAGGCCGTCGCGGGTGAGTTCCTGGGCTGTAATGTGCTTGAGGAAAGTAGTAGTGCTGACACCAGAGTACATGCGCGAGAAGCCGTAAGTGGGCAGAGTGTGGTTAGTACCGGAAGCGTAGTCGCCACACGACTCTGGCGAGTAGGGACCAACAAAGACCGAGCCAGCATTGACAACATCCGGCAGACATGCCCGCGCGTCCGCGTTGTGTAGAATCAGATGCTCGGGGGCGTAGGCGTTCGAGAAGTCCAGGGCTGCAGTCAGCGATGGTAGACGCAGGCAGAAGCTCTTTGGAATAGAACGACGCACGACATCAACACGGGGCAGGCGCTCGGCCTGGCGGTGGACCTCGGTGTGTATGGCGGCCAGCTGGGTGTCAGACAGGTCAACCGCCAGCAGAACGACCTGGCTGTCGGGACCGTGCTCAGCTTGCGAGAGCAAGTCGCTAGCAACGTAGGCGGGGTTGCTGGAGGCGTCGGCAATGACCAGCAGCTCTGAAGGCCCGGCAGGCATGTCGATGGAGATCATAGCGGCAGTATCGTTCTGGGCCAACATCTTGGCGGCGGTGACGTATTGGTTGCCAGGGCCGCAGATCTTATCGACTTTGGGCACAGTCTCGGTACCGTAGGCCAGAGCAGCAATGGCCTGGGCACCGCCGGCCTTGACTACGGCGGCAGCACCGACCTTGTGGGCAACATAAAGCACCTCGGGCACGATGGATCCGTCGGGGCGCGGCGGCGTAGCCAGTACAATCTCACGACACCCGGCAACCTGAGCAGGCACACCAAGCATCAGCGCAGTGGACGGCAGTACGGCGGTGCCGCCGGGCACATACAGCCCGATGCGCTCAATGGCGCGAGAAAAGCGAGAGCACGTAACACCCGGCATGGTCTCGACATGAGTGTCAGCAACAAGCTGTGCAGCGTGGAACTTGTGGATGTTGGCGTACGCCTGGTCGATCGCTGCACGCACGTCGACGGGCAGAGTGGGCACTTCAAACGGCGCACGCACAACCTGGGCGTCGAGAGTTACGCCGTCAAAGCGCGCAGTGAAATCGCGCATCGCCGAGTCACCGCCGACACGCACAGCGTCTACGATAGGCTGTACGCGCTGCATAATCTCCTGAGAGTCAATGATAGGTCGCTGCATGAGTGCTGCGCGCTCTGGTGCTGATAGTGTGTCATCCGCGTATACGCGCATGCAAATTTGTTCACCAGGCAGAGCGGCGCGGATGTCAGAACACAGAACCGAAGTGCGTGGGAAAGGCGTAGTGGAGGAGGCAGTAGGTGGATTCACAGCGGCCTTTGGTAGATTTGCAATGGCGCCGGGCTTTGCATCTCCACGCCGCCGAACCACCCGCCGATGCTTGCGGTCCAGACTGCGCTCAATGTCGGCCAGACTCACGCCGTGCGCAGCACACTTGACCAGCGCAAAGTACAGAACATCCGCGGCTTCAAATGCCACATCGGCAGGGTCAGTGGCATCCGCCAGTTCGCCAGCCTCCTCGATCAGCTTTGCTCGCAGCAGCTCCGCATCGTCAAATAGCCGCTGCGTATATGACCCTGCCAGAGCCTGCTCGCGCCGCGCCGCAAGTGTTTGAGCCAGCATCGATATTCCGGTTGCTGTGCCGAAGCATGTGCGCGTTCCGCGGTGACAGAACCCTGCGCCATCCTGGTGCACACGGAACCGCAGCACATCGCTGTCGCAGTCCACCGCAATGCCCAGCAGCTTCTGTGTGGCTCCTGAAGTAAGACCCTTGTGCCACAGCCCACGTCGGCGCGACCAGTAAACCCCCTGCGCAGCTGCGAGGGCAGCCGCAAGACTTGCAGCATTCGAGTAAGCCACACCCAGACATACACCCTGCTCGTCCACTACCACCGTCGTGAGCAGTCCGTCTGCGCGGTCCGAGTGCAGCCCACTGCCCGTAATAATCGCTGTTGCTAGTGGCAGGCGGAGATCCTCGGAAGGCTCTTCCTCCACTATTAGCTCCTCTGCTGGCACTACAGCATCCGCCCCACTCGCTGCCACTGCGCTCAACTGTTCCAGCGTCCATACGCCGCCGTGCTGCTCTACTAGGACGCGCGCCGAACCGCCATTTCTTACCAAACATGCCGCCGCAGCGTCTGCCAGGCGTTGCAGACCGCCATTAGTGACTGCCACATCGATCTGCACCGCTGTCATCTCTATAACAACTGCGCCGGCACGTCGGATCCCGTCATCTTGCGCACTCCGAAGCACCTGATCCACTCCGTTCGCAGCAACCTCCGCAATCGTGTATCTCATTGCAAGACGCTCCGCATTTACGCCAATATCATCTGTCGGCTGCGTTGCATCAATCACCGCAACTGCTACTCCACGGTTCAGAAGCTCTTTCGCCTCCGCTGCAGTAGTGTTAGCCCACAGTTCTGCATCTGTGTTGTCAACAACAGCCATTGCCTGCTGTGCATCAGCATATAGCATCGTTGGCAGCATCTCAACAGCCCGCACCACAGGTGCCTCAAGCGCATCTGTCGATGTGATCTTTGGCACAAGCATCCCTGTTCACAGAAAAAGTCGATGTGCGGCCTGTATAAGAATAAAAATATTTTAAAAGTGTAAAGTTAAGAAAAGAGAGTCTATTGATCTAGGACGTGTGCTGCGATAAGCCTTTTGTTGTTCCTGCGCCACCGTAGCCAAGTGATTCACCTGTGTCTCGGTGATCCAGAAAAGATTCCGGTGATCATGCAGCCCCTCATTTGCTGTGATGGATCACAGGCAAACGCCGCGTCAGGAATATCAACCATTTCCTGGTTTGGAACCTTGCTGCGGTTCCCGCAACGTCCTATAGCAACGATGTTTGGGGATCCAGGGGGTGTCTTGGCTTCCAGAACATAGCGGCCGCAGCAATTTGCTTGTTGGGAAGAAAGCTGCCGCCACTTGGAACGTGTAGAAACTTCCTGCACTGCAAAAGAAATGCACTACCACTGAGGTTGCGGACAAAAAGCACATATCCCACATAACTCTCCGCATGTTTCTGGAGATTCCAAAAGGCGCTGCCACTCTTTATTGACAGCCCATGACGTACAAGTTGGTGCTTTGAAAGAAACTTTGACACTTGTTTGTATTCTAGTGTTCATGTCACGCAGTCAATGAAGTCAACAAGCTTGGATTTGTTGGTCACACGCACCCCTTGTCTTCCTTGTGGCCTCTTGGTTGTGACATAAGCCTGCGCACAAGCCATTCGCGCAAAAAAAGGACGCATGAGAGAAAATAAACTCTAAGGCCGAGCATCAGGCTCTTTGTCCTGCCAAGTACGCATAGCAGCAGCCCCTATGCTCCAGGCAATGGAATCCAATGACTGTGTTTCTGTGGTTGAGCAGAAGAGCAGCTGAGGGCTGGTGGGCGAGGCTTTTTCAGTTGCCAGGACGATGGGCAGAAAAGGGGGGGGGGCATGAAGCCTGGCTATTGGCCGAGGTGGGCCGCGACACTTTGGTCTGCGAAGGGGGAGAGGAGTGTGTCCAGCAAATTGCCCTGTCTCCTGGCAAAGCAAAAATAAGCTGACCACAACCGAAACGCCGAAAGTAAGTGGAGGGGGGGGGCGGGCCGCTCAATGGCATCGTCCCGGCAGCCAACCCACTGGGGGGTGGGTTCTGCATTTGTTTCAACCGCCCTCTGTGGCCTCCCCCAGTCACACCCCCCCCTTCCCTCTTTTTCTTATGCCCGTGCGCCTTCATCCTCTTCCCCCACCAAAGAACACGGAAAAAAGCCTGGCCGTTTTCCACTGGCCTTCTTCCTTCTCATAAAAGGGCCAGGTGTGCTGGAGACTTTGACTGCCCTTTTTTTATTTCCACTGTATTCCAACTCTCGCTATCGCTTTGCTTTCTGCCTTTGTTCTAACTGCCTCTTAGGCTTGCAAGAGAGCTTTATCTTTTTGCTTCCTTAAGAAAATAATAAAGATCTCCTATTCTCTCTTCACTTGCTTTTTTTGGTAGGACATCTTTAACATTTTTTGGTTGTGGTGATTAGCCTTGCGTTCTTTATTGTTTATCTTAAAGACGCATACTCTACATTTCAAAACGTACTTCTGTTACATCTCCTATTCTTATTTTCTTCGTTAAGCGGCGTTTGCAATTACTCCCCCTTTTTTGTGCCTGGAACGAGCTTGGATACAAGGGATATATCGAAATTGCCCTTCACCTTGTTCATTCAGCCACCTAATACTTTCATCATCACCCACCACCCTTTGAATCAAACTACCACCCATACAGTGATGGCTGCGGAATCCACCACATCGGTAGAGCCGGCTGATAATCCTAAAGCCTCTTGTATACCTGCGTCAGACGTTCGCAGACACATTTCTACTAGTAGCCAGCACTCCGATCACACGCTGTGCTCTGAACCCATCATGTCTGCCCAGGCTGCCAAATCACCGCAGGCGGTGAAGCTTGGCGCTAATGTGCAGCGTCGCAAGTCCGCAGATGAGGAGTCCGATGCATCTCTGACGCAGGCCATTGCTGCTGCGTCACCTCGCGTCGACCGCCGCCCCAGCCTTATGCAACGCTTTCTTGGCGCTGCTGCGGGCGGCTCTACTACTCCCAAGCGAGTCTCACCAGCACCGTCGGTTCACTCGTCCGCTAGTGGTACTGCGCCTCATCGTCGTACTGCCGGGTCAGAGACCAGCGGTACCTTTGAGCAAAAGTATGGCACTTGCTCGCGCGAGTGCATTGGCCGTGGTGCCACTGCTGTGGTGCGTGTTGCATACAAGCAGCATCGTGATGGACCACAGGTCTACGCAATCAAGCGTTTCCGCAAACAAAGTCCTGACGAGACTGAGCGCGAGTATATTAAGAAGCTGACTAGCGAGTATTGCATTTCGTCGAGCATGCACCATAAGAATGTGGTCAGCACACTGGACCTGATTCAGGACCCACAGAAGAATTGGTGTCAGGTTATGGAGTACTGCCCAGGTGGCGATCTCTACACTGTCATTTTGGATGGCAACATGGGGCTATCTGAGCACGAGTGCTGCTTCAAGCAAATGTGCCAGGGAATTGCGCATCTCCATTCTCTTGGCGTATGCCACCGTGACATCAAGGCCGAGAATCTGCTGCTTGATGCTCACAACACTCTCAAAATCACAGATTTTGGTGTTGCTGATGTCTTTCGCGTTGCTTGGGAAGAGCGTATCCACAAGTCGAGAGGTCTCTGCGGCTCTGATCCTTATATTGCGCCGGAAATGTACTCGGGCAAGTCGTACGACGGACGTAAGGTCGATGTGTGGTCGGCAGCTATTGTGTACTACTCGATGGTTTACAATGGCATCCCTTGGCGAGTAGCAAAGGAAGAGGATCCTAAATATGCGCGCTTTCTTGAAGCTGTGCGCAATGGACGCGAGTACGAGGGTTTCCGTCGCATTGACTCGCGCACTCGTCGTTTGATTCACCGTATGCTTAATCCTGACCCACATGCTCGGCCTACTATGGACGAGGTTCTCCAGTCGGATGTGCTACAACGCATTTGCGTCTGTGATGACAACGGTCGCACTCCTGGAGGCGGAACTCACAATCATTACACGGAGGAGTTTGAAGAGCGCATGAATTCGCGTCGTATGCGTGCTCAGGCTGCTGCCTCCACCACTGCCAAGCATCATCATCCTCATCATATTCGTCTATGATCTACCAATTCCCCCCACTCCTATTAACTGTATTTGTAGTTATTGCCATTTCTCTGTAAAAAGTCACAGTCCCCACATCCACATCTACTTTATTCAATTGTCAATAACTAGCCGGTGTTGCGTTTAGTTATTATCTTGCGACGCGGACAAATAACACTTTCGGTTACTTTTTTTTTGACTATTGATTATTTTGGTTTTATCATTTTAGTTGATCCATTGACAAGGCCTTGGCAACAAACAAGCCAAGGAAAACATATTGGATTTTGTGGATAAATGTCACGTTCTATTTCCACCATTTTCGGCTTTTTTTTGTCCCTTTTGTCTATGCTCTACAATAGTAAGGTGGCGTTTTGGAAAGCCCTTCCATTCGCTTGTTCAATTGCTTGTGTTAGACATGGAAACTTCTGCCCTGACAGACGCCATGCATTTTCTCTGAACAAGTCGCTCAAGTAAAACTCAGCAAAGAAAAAAAGGGCCGCTCTATCCAATATTGTGTTTTTGCGCGTGAGTGCAATGGCTGGATTTCTGTTTAGAAAGATGCATTTGGTTGTGTAACAAATTCTCTGCCTCCAGAATACTCCTGTGAGATCTAAAAAAATAGAAGCCCTTCTCTTTCCCCCTGCATATTTAGATGATATTCTGATGAATGCGTTTGAGATCTGACAGAGGGATCAAAATTACATACTTTCACACCAATGTAATGCATTAAATATCTTGCAAATAGCGTCAATTATTATCAAGGCATTTTTTATCTATTTCTTGGCAAATGCATGTCGGAGCTGAAAAAAAATAGCACTTGTTTAGGCGCAATCCGAATCCTCAGTCTCCCTTTCGCGCCACAGGCGAGATGCACGTGTGTTCCAGCACAAGCATTGTCTGTTGCGCTCCTGCAGGTTTCGCTTTTTCCGTTCATGTCGGCATTCCCAATGCGCAGATAAAAAAGTTTGGGGAAGGGGTTTTTTGCTAAACATCACATCCAAATGCAACTTGAACTTACTCTCCCAGAACACGTACGCAATCTGTTGGCCAAAAAAAAATAAGCAAATTGCGCTATATTGCCATCTCTTGTTTTCTCTTGCCGCTGCATGCACCCCTCCCCCACTCTCTCTCTCCCACAAAGAGATCGGAGAATGATAATGCCCCGAATTACAAACTGCTCGGCCTACCTCAATGCTGTTTTGGTTGAGTAAACCAATGCTCGTGTCGCCATCCATTGGTAGATAATTCCCCACCACCTAAACCTGCATATGCTGTTGGCGTGGATACCATTTCCTGTTAGCAGTTGCAACATTTTCTCGCGTGTGCTATCATCACGTGTTATCCCATACTATTGTTGCATCCTGAAACCCAGCGACCGACTTTGCACCCCCCCTCCATACGAAGTGTGTGCACCGTTGCATTTCACAGGCAAGGAATAAAGTCCGATCTTCGTTATCTTTCGACTCGTGTACTGGTGGATTCTTATCTCTCTAAAAAAAGCCAACTCTCATCTGACGCGGCTCCACCACTCCCTCTTTTCCTGCACACTGGACGCAACCAAAAGGACTCCCTCAACAACATTAATGTCATCGCCATCGATATCTCAAAATAGCGAGCCACACATCTCTCCCAACAGCAAAAGCAACAGTAGTGGAGCATTCCCTAGTAGAGCCGAGCAGAACGGCCAATGCAACAAATCGCGAGTGCAGATATTGGGGATGCAAAGCCGATCCAAGTGCGGGTACTGCGGTATATCCAATGGGTCACGGTTATTTGCCGCTCGCTCACAAACGCTAACCTGCGCCGATTACCAAGATCTAATTGATCGCGGATGGCGAAGATCAGGAACCCTACTGTATCTAACAGATCACAGTGACTCGTGTTGCGCATACTACACCATTCGGACTCATGCTCTGTTGGTTGAGCTACACGCTTCTGAGAAAAAGATATTGCGCAAATGGAGGAGATCTCAATTGTTGCAAGATTGTGGAATACGATCGGACAAAACCAGCATGTCACTTGAGGATCAGGTGCAATCGACGGGTGATCGATTGCGGGTAAGCTTGGAACCGGCAGGTTTCTCTGAAGAAAAGTATTTGGTTTTTGAAAAGTACCAGCGTATTGTCCATGAAGACTTTGATTCTACACCGTCGGGCTTTCGTCGCTTTCTGTGCAATTCTCCATTACTGTTTGAACAGCCAAAAACGGATATCCATGACATGGGCATCTCATTGTCCGATCCACTATTGCCGCATGGCTTGGGGTCGTATCATCAGTGTTACCATATAGATAACAGACTGGTAGCAGTTGGCGTCATCGATATTTTGCCTCGGTGCGTATCATCAGTATATCTGTTCTACGATCCTGATTTCGCGGATCTATCGCTGGGCACATACAGCGCAATGCGCGAGATAGCCCTGGTGCGCGAATTGCACCACAAAGTCAGCCATCAGATAGAGTACTACTACATGGGTTACTTTATACCTTCGTGTCCTAAAATGACATACAAGTCACGCTGGCGACCAGCAGAACTCCTCGATTTAATTACATTTGCTTGGATTCCGATTGACCATTGTCTAGAGCGCATTCGCCAGCATCCAGTATTCACCACATTTGATCCAAGCATTGACGCTCGCAATCTAGTACGCGACACTGAGAAGGATGTCCTAAAGTTATCCCCAGCTTTGGATCCGGGGCTTTTGAGTAAAGAAGAGCGTGGGGATGCAATGCTTCTGGAATTCGAAATCCCCTCAGGGGGAGGTGATACTTTTCGAATGCCTGCTAAAAGTCTGGCCCGCGTTTTAGTTGGTGTTGAGCAGGAAGTGTTTCATACATGCGCCAGCATGAGTCTTTCTCTTGCTCGCCGCATGAACCTTAGTTTTTAGCATACGCTCACATTCAAGTTCAGTTTCATGTTGCGCGCGGAAGGGGAAAAGGGTGGTCAGTGCGAGCCAATAAGGAATGGGGGCGTTTTTTTCCACGGATTCCATCTCGCAATGGCAATGCTCAAGAGAGGGGGGCCGTGCAAGAAAAATGGAGAGAAACAAATTGCAATAAATAATTCCAGCCAACCAGCGATTTTAGGAAGCCGGCGAGCCTTTACCATAAAGGGATGTGAGATTCCTAAAAACAGCCATCGCAAGGAGATTAACACCAATGGAAAACGGCCCATGTCAGCCTTGTTGTGTGCAGTGCGATCTACACCAGGGGTAAAGCTGCAGTAACAGAATGACCAAATGGCAGACAAATGACGAGATGCAACTGAACTGACGGAATGGCTGTGTGGGGGGGGGGAGAACCAGCTTAATGGAAAGTTGGTTGACTCGAGTGGGGCAGCCTTGGATGTCCTACCACATGGCTGGCGACACACTCGTTACCCAACACCCACCCCGTCTCTCGCGTTGTTGGGTTATATTTTGCTTCGCGAAAACTTCCCGGTTACATGTGGATAGAGAGCATTTTCTGCAGAAACTGCATTAATTGCGCATGGTTGTTTTTTCTCTCGAACAATGCACACTTGGTGTGGAATGCACACAAGACAGCAATCCCTCTTCCAAGGCGTTCTGGTTTGTTCCATGTGGTGGCTATCGAGGATCTGGCCACTGGCCAAGCACGAGAATAAAAAAGGAGGTAAAGGGATTGGCAGCCATGGGTACACACAGCTTGTACTTGTCAACACTCGTAGAAGCACGCACAAGGCACTCATATCTTCAGTGACCCCCTTACTTTTCTGCCCTTTGGACGCATTGAATGCGGCCGTGTGTGAAGGCATTCGCAAGGCGCACGCGTACATATTCTTCCACTACTTCCATTTTTCTATGTTTGGTGCATCCAGCGTGATCACCCTGAACCCACAAATAGCTTCGCAAATGTCGTCATACAACATAATGTGTGATTTTCCGTTGCATCTGGTTGACTGACCTACTGTACTACGCAGAAGTATTAGTGTTGACGGTTGATTATTTTGATTGGGATTTTGGTATTGCGGGTTTGCGACAATCAGGCAGTGCGTTTACGCTGCGGATAGGGACGTTGTTTGCGCATGGTCAGGGAGGCCGTTGATGGTGTGGTTTGCATTGGCGTTGGCGGCAGAGTAGGAAACAGCTAATAGCAATTG
>JANBQQ010000417.1:0-11176 GCA_027577275.1 Coemansia sp. RSA 988 | reverse complement strand
CTAAACATTTCATAAATTCTTCTCTTACACGAGCAAACGATGGAAGATTTATTCTTTGTATGGAAAACCTGGTTATTAGATTTTTAGTAAACATAAAGTGAAGTGTTCTTGATCGTAGAGCAGTTGAAAATTTTGCTTCTTTTTCTGTAAAAAGCTTTTCGTCTACTTCTTTATCTCCATTATCAACCCCATTAAGCTCAGTGTCTGCCATTTAATATATTTAAGCGTTTTTAGTAATGGAGTTCTACAACTATTGCGTTATTAAGATATTTATGTTTGATATTTTAGACAGTATTTTACTTTAGGAAGTATGGAGAAAAAATAGTAGTTGCTAAACAAAAAGCAGGTGGGGTATTAACGTTTATATATTAATTTGAAAAGAGGGGTAAAGAATACTTATTATTTTAACCGCCCCCGCTTGTGAAGTAAAAAATGGGAGGGTGCACTCAACATTTTGGGAGGTGGGTCAGGAGTTTGAATTTTGTTGACAAGCCCCAACTTTTCTTGCCCTCTGCAATTTAATTGGCTGACGGTTTGAACGCCCCCCAAAACAAAATTTTTTGACTTGCACAACCGGCAGCTTTTCTCTGTTAGCAAGTATGAAGCTTACATGTCCAACTAAACAGAAACAATTTTAATTTGCAACTTTTTCATTTTGAGGCACAGACTTTGTCAAACATCGGGTTGAAAAAGTTAATAATTCATTTTTTTAAGAATCAAAAGCCAAAAACTTGCAGTCATCTTTTGATGGCTGCGGCCACTCCCAATTAAAAGTGTCGGCTTTCCATAATTTGGCCTGCATTTTGGGGTTCTTCTTTAACCAGCGTTTATAGTTTATGCCACTATTTTAGTAAATTTTTCACAGCTATAATTTAGTAACAAAAAAGCTTTTTATTGGACAAAGCCTACTTCCAAATTTTCAAGCCAGCCATCACTGCCGCTCCAGCATATACAGCAAAAAATAGTAAAACCTGAAATGATCTCGGCAATAGCTTTACCTGTGCCGAATTAAAACCGCCAATCATCAGCGTTACTAGACCAGCATAAACAAGGATTCCAGTACAGATGCTCTGTAGCACTCCGTTTAGAAGAAGCGCATATCTAGAGTGCGGTTCATAGATGTTGTGCAGCGCAAGGCCAATAATAATACCAGTGGGAGTAGTTGCACAAAAAGCAAGTGCGCTAAGCCAGGCTTTCCACCATCCAGGGAGTCGCTCGGGCTTGTTGCGTGGAAGCAAGTATTTTGGGAGTGGCTGAATATTGCTTTCGGAGTTTAGTTTAGCCGCTGCTGCAGCTGCTGCCGCTGCCGCCACATCGGGTGGCTGTGTAGTTGATGGGCCTCGCTGGGCAAGGGACTGGGCATTCTCAGTTCCAAGAGTTTTTTCTATGTGTGGATTGACAAGCCAAGGCTCTGGAGTAAAGGAGGTGGCCATTGATGCCAGTGTACGGCGCGATTTGCTCTGACGGTTATGGTGGCCTGGTGATAAACGCTCAAAGTTTTCGCTGCAGATTGCATCGCTTGGGGCAGATGTCGCTGGGTTAGAGTTGCGCTCAGAAGCGACACCATTGCTTTGGTGTACATCATGCGGCGACAGTTCAGTACCATCAATTTGAATAGAATGATGTGCTGAGCGATGCTTTTCATCTTGTGCTGGAGAAGACGGAGATGCGTCTGAGCGATTGGGTCCGGCGTTGCGATTGCCAAATGCAGAAGCAGTGTATTCGAGCCCAATATCAGCAGCAAGCTCGTCAGTGATCTGGTGGTGTGCAGCGATCTGTGCCTTAATCCAGTAGAGTTCGGCAAGCGAAGTTCCCAGTGCCAGCCCTTCAAAGAACTGGTGGAAGCAGATGGCAACAAAAAGCGCAATAAATCCACTGTCACTGATAGCAAGCGCCAAACCAATCAGTACCGAATATAGTGCAATTCCTACCTCCAGCACATGTGTTGCTAATGCACGTCGCTTCACTTCCACAGGCATCGACAGCTGTGTTACGGACATTGGCTTGCTATGAATAGCTGTAGAATCCGCATCTCCTTCGACAACAACAATCCCTTCGTTCGTGTTTTCCATATTCGCACGCTGCTTGGAAAAGTGTAGAGCAGCCTCGCCGTCGTGGTTATCTTTGTCTGTGCGATGGTCGTTTAAATCTTCTGGAAAGCGGCTGGCGTATGCATTAGAAGAGGATGCAGCGTTAATTGAACGGAATGCGCAGGAGGATGGGGCAGCACGTAGCACTGGGGGTGTTGGAATGGATACGCGTTTGGGTGATTTAGTACTGTGGAATGTTGACTGTCGAGACGGGTCTTTGGAATTATGCGGCGGCGGCGGCATTGCTGAGGTCGCTGAAGCAAAAATCAACACACCCGAGCCATCTTCTGAGACGCTGGATGACTGTCGATGCTGCTGCTGTGATGTAGTCCACGAGTCATCGGTTTCGTGAACCGTATCAAGCCTTGCAGAAGGACTAGTGGTGTTGGAGCGCCCATCTGAGCTTAGGTTAGCAGCACCACGCGCAGCAAAAGCTTGTAGCGACAGACGCTTAGATGATCCTTTTCCTGGCGCCACCAATGCAGCAGAGATGGGGCGCGAAGAGAGGAAAGAATCCGTGTGATTACTACGACCAAGTGACTGCGGCGAGACAGAAGACCGGCCGCTGGACCTCCAATCTGCTATGCCCATTGCTCGCATTGTTTGTTCATTCTGCATAGCACGTAGCTGAGCCGACGGGGAAGTATGCACATTGCTTGCATCGGCTGGAATTGGTGGAAGTGGCTCTAGTAGTGAATCGCTTAGTCCGGCCTCCAACGTAGTTGGCGGAAGCCTAGTCGCGCTTACACAGCGCTGCTTCCAATTTATATCTTCTGCTGCCGAGCGATGATGCTTCTTGGATTGCCGTCTGCTATTTTTACCTGTATTGGAAAAAGAATCTGTCCTGAGCGATACGCCATTGGACTGATATCCAGCTGCTGCCTTGGCTGACGAGGACATTGTTGATGTACCATTGGTAAGTCGTAGGGACTTTTGATGTTTACGCATTAACTCTGGTGTAGACTTGGCATGAACGCTTCCGCGAACTGGCTGCCCATATGAGCCGCGCATGCCAGGGATCGGGGGGACTGGTGGCATCGGCCAAATAGAAGATGGCGCGCACATTGGAAATTGGGGGTCAGAATATAAATACCGGGACATCCGCTCATTTTGTACCATTGCTAGGTGCTGTCGAGACTGCATCAGAGCTGCATAGTTTCCGTATTTAGACAATGCAAATGTTGAAGGAATCCTTCTGCAGTTACTCTGCGTCGATCGTGACATTGTCGATGTGCCAAAGACAAACGGATTGACGGGAGGTGACATGACTGGTGGGGGCAATACCATACGTGGGTCATTAAACGCCCGAGGAAACGCTGGGAAAAGCATATTATCTTCTTCGTCATCGTCTGCACGCTCATCGCTGCTGTCGCCGTGGTCAATTCCGCTAATTAGCGGCAAATTACGCTGGTTAGTACAGTGATGTCCTCTGTCCTGACTAGTGCGGCCAATCCACGCTTCCACCAACCACCACTCAATACTATGAATGGTGAATATTGCAGTCATTGCAATTAACCATGCCCATGCGCTATACCGATCTGCAAATTCGCCAAGACATGGATTAGACAGAGCATCGGTGGCTGCAGGAAATAAATGAAGAAAGGCAGTGGCAATAATTACGCCTGCTCCAAAGAACTGGCCCAACTGGATCGGAAAGCTGGGCAATGCCAGTTGGTTGATACCGCGAATAGTCTGCAAGACGATTGGCAGAAATACACCAGCTGCACTAGCACCAATGACTGTGAAAAGCGCTATAATATGCCAGTTCTTATCCCAGTGTGCATCTACTCCCAGTATATCGCATTCTGATCCGTCTGCCATCTTCAAAGGCGTTTAACTCTCTTTAAACAAAAAAGCGCGGGGGTTTTCAATAATATTATATTCTACATGTTGGTAAATAAGGCAATATAGTTGACTGATTAGTATAGTTTCCAACACAATAATTGCGTAACACATAGTTGCTGAATTTGCGTCTATATTTTCAGAAACTCATTTATAGGCTACCTCATGTCAATACGCACCTAAGGTGTTGCAAATAAAGTCTACAATGCTGTCAAATGGAGCGGATAATGTAAATACAGCAGAGTAAGAACCTATAAGGAATATGTGGAGATTAAGCAATGTCTTCAATATGCATAGAAAGAAAGACACAGTAAATAAAAAAAAGGTGCTTTTGATGAGAAAATGGAAATAAGTACGGTATTAAAGTAATAGATATCTGAGGAAGATCGCATATGAGGAAAAAGGGAGAATGAAAAGAAAAAATGGACTGGTGCAACTTGCTCGGTGCAAAAAGTGGACCACAACAGATTGGTTTTTATCCAAGATAAGAGGGAGGAGGGAGTGGTGACGGAAGAAACTGGTATATTTGATTACAGTATTTTCCATTCCAAATTGGGTAGAAAAATACAACTAAGCCGTCTCCTCATCTTGTGCATCCCAACTAATTTTGCTTTCAGCGTTTGGTTCTCTTAGCCACAGTTACAAAACTTTTTTATATCCCTCCAAAAAAAGTTTACTTTCCAGCAATGTGTCTCATTTACACAAGATATCTCCCCACTCCCTTTCTCCCCCCATTTCTTGTATCTGAAGACCTATTGACATAATGTTACAAAAAATGTCTGTGCTAGCTGATCACAAGCATTGTAAATATAAGAAAAACAACAAGAAAAAAAAAAGGAAGGCAAGTAATGGTTTAAAAAATGTTTAGAATGATACCAAACTTCTTCCCCTCTCCCCCCGCACATGGCTCTTTTGGTCATGGAGGACCAGAATCTAATGGACAGTTTCCATAGCCTAATATACGGCTTGTTCTTGACAATAACACTGTTGCTGCCATTAGTTGCAAAGCCTGTTGTTCTTTAAAGCAAAATAAAGTTGTATTGTGAATTCGAGTTTCCAAGCCACACAAATTTCAGAGCAAAATGTGCTGTAATCAAAACAATATGAACAATGTCGGTGGATGTAGCTCTTCTTTTTTAGTCAAATGGCTGTAGGTATTCTGCTTTTTATTAAAAAAAGGCAAGCGTACAAAGATACCGTGCTTAGTGGCCATGCAGAGTAATAATGGCAGAAATTTATATATTTGTTTGTTTATCGTTTGCCGATGATGACAGAGATAAACAGTATTGTTCGACTAATATGATTAATCGTATTAGTAACACTCAAGCATTCATCTTTACTTTTTTCATTGAACTTCGCCGTGCGTACCAAAAAGGAGGGAAGCCGGGGGGGGGCGGTTGGAAAGTCATGTACAATTAAAAAATAACCACAGCGTGGTCACTCGGGCATCCAATCGGACAAATAATCAGTGCAGTATTGTTCACTGAAGGAAGATGCTAATAGATGTAGGCACGTCGCCTGCAGATTTGCTATGTGTGTGACATTGGAATTTGGTTAAATAATTGGTCGTTTGTCGGAGTTCCTTCTAAATGCATCAGGAGCCCAAATACAACCAAATCAAGAGCACAAGTCATGGACTCCTTTGTCACAAATGCAGTTGAATAATACCAGCGCGTGACAGTCAAGTGAGTCAAAAAATAAAAAGATTGTAATACCGAAGCCAAATTCCATATGACTAAAAAAGCAATGCAGCAAAATGCATTGTATTAGTTGGTGACCACAGGTGTGATGTTAATAATCTGCTGCTGCATTAATGTAATGATATGCAGTATCGCATTATAAGTGAGGCCAGGATAATTGTCCACAATGGTATTATTTGCTCAGCCGCAGCAAATCAGCGGAAGTACAAGAGTCAGGGAGTAAGATGGAGCTTTTACACAGAAAGAGTTGCGTGTTGAAAGCACGGGAGCAATCAGATGAGTTGGGGGGGGATATGTTTTTTAAGCAGAACTATTCAAGACAACAAGAGAAAACATAAAGAAACTAGTTCTTGTAATGCCAGCTTGTATTGTGACCAGACTTCCATTTAGCAAACATAGAGACAGTTTTTTCAGAGTCACCACCTTCATGAACAACAAGATTACGAAGGAATATAACGTCTTCTTGAACAAGCGGGTCAAAACCACAGATAACAAGTTTAGACATTTGTCTATGGTATATTTCACAAGAACCACCACCGCATCCACATGGTTCTTTACGATCATGCGCTAGAAACCAACAGGCAGGTGGAATAGCAGGTTGACAGAAATGATGATGATGTGTGTGTTCGCACTTGCATGCCATGATATTGTCTAAGTGTTTGTAAATTAGAAACGACAAAAGAGCAATAAGCAATAAAAAATTTGTGGAGAATGAAAGCGAAATGTAATTCTGTAAAGTAAAAAGATAAACCGAAGGCATAATCTCCAAACACAAAGGACAAGAAGAAAAAACTAGAATATCTCCATTACATAAAAAAAAGTGTGACACATGCCAAGAACAGGAGTGGTGATGTCTGCACCGAGTCCGCTGTCAAAATATTCTCCTCACATATCCAAGAATGAATGTTTTTACTCTAGGCAATAGTACAAAAAAAGTGTGGACAAAAGCAACACGAGCGGTGGAGGTTTCTGCTCAGTAAGGAAGATACAGCTGATAGGTCACGCAGTCGTTCTCCAAGTATCCACTCTTGCTTGCCTCCATGCTTAACCGAGCATGGGAATCTGAGGAAATGGAGTCCAGGATCAAAGAAGGTGCGCAACAAAAAATAGAGTATGTGGCAGTTGGTATAGTGCATCCTGCAATATCCACAAAGGAGGTTCATTTTTGGGGGGGGGAGGGAATGTCCATCATGAGCATGGACTACCGATTTACCAAGCATACGCATTCTCTCCAAACTTTCTGTTAGTTGGCCATGAGTAGTTAGTCTAAAGCGGCAAATAATTAAAGCACCAAATTTGCTACAATAGGAGACGTTGTTGGTAACTGATTTGCTACGACGATAGTTTCAGAAAAAGAAACCAGGAATGGAAAGCAATGGAGGGGAGGGAGGATAGGTAATACAGAAGGACCCCCCCCCAAAAGGCGGCAAACTGAAAGCGCAATCGGCCATTGTGTCAGAAGAAGAGTGCAATTTTCATTCCCTGCATGTTGCACTCTACTCAAACAGATGTCACACTAAAAAACAGCCGACAGCATTCGAAAAAAGCAAAAAAACAGAACGTAAATCTCTCCAACTGCAGCCGAAGAGCAATTAAAAGACTTGGCTTGTGGTCTCTAATGTCCAAATAAATACGAGCAGCATATTTTTTTCCTTCTCTACTTTATTTCACAAATAAATAAAAAGATTATAAACTGTTTTTTCATACTCTTCCCTAGTTAACCAACATTCTTCCGACATATTGAGGAAATGTCTGCTATTTTTACTTGCTTTGAAGGTCGCATATTTCAGATAGAGCCCGCATTTATAGTCGAAAAATGCATTGAAAAGGAGGTCATCAAGGAGGTTCCAAAGGAGGTTATTAAAGAGGTGCATGTCGTCAAGGAGGTCGAGGTAATCAAAGAGGTGCCCAAGGAAGTCGAGGTAATCAAGGAAGTCATTAAGGAAGTTGAAGTTTTTAAGAACGTTTGTTGCTGCGATGGAGGACACCACCACAGCCATCACCACCACAGCCATCACCACCACCATGGTTGCGGTTGCGGAGGTTGTGGCGGCTGCAGTTGCGGTTGCGGCGGAAAAGACCACTGTCTGAAGAAGCCAAAGGACGCTGAGATTAAGATTAAAGTCTCTGTCGAAGAGAAATAAATCCAACACACTTCTTTCTAAAATGGTTATTCCTTTTTTCTGCTATCGTTTCTTTTTTATTCATTTTCTTACTTGTTGCAAAAAATAAAAAGTGTAAAACATGCTTTGTTTTTAAAAGAAAAAAGAATAAGCAAAATAAAGAAAGAAAAGTGCAATTGTGTAAAAATAAACGAGTAATTAAATATTTTTAATTCTCCAAGAAGAAATAATTGCCATCAGCCTTTTGTTCCTTATCCTTAACAGAATCCATCTTGTTAATACGAGGACGGAAGTTTGTAGGATCACGACGGAAGGTAATATCGAGGGATTTGAGGAATTTGTTCATTCCAGACAACAGCGTCTGAGGAGAATTAGCCTTTGCTTTGATTGATGGCGATCCCTCCATAACAATAACTCGATCAGCCAAGTATGTTGCCATGATAAAGTCATGCTCGACAATAAACGCAGTCTTCTTCGCATGTAGTATAAAGCGCTTGATAACCTTTGATGCCACAATACGCTGGTCCGAATCCAAATACGCAGAGGGCTCATCGATGAGGTACACGTCAGCATCCTGTCCCAATGCCAACACCAATGCCACGCGTTGCAATTCACCACCAGATAGATTCTGCACATCCTGATCGATGATCTCCTCAATACGCATGGGCTTGACTACGTCCGTCTGGAACTGCGGGTGGTGGAAAGTACCACGAATCTTCTTCATTAGCAGCATGCGCACCGAGCCATTGAATTTTGGTGCAATCTTCTGCGGCTTATACGAAACTGCCAGCTTGGGAAGCTCCACGCTCTCTCCCTCATCTGGTTCCAATAGCCCTGCAAGCATGCGAATAAGCGTAGTCTTGCCGGTTCCATTTTCACCCAAAAGCACCACAATCTGCGAGTCACTAAAATCTCCCTCATCCACACGCAACTTGAAGCTGCCCAGTGTCTTGCTCATTGCCGGGTAAGTGCTATCACGGTGTCTTTGGATCTGCTCTTCCTCAGCCTGTTCGACCAATCGGAACGTCAGGGACTCCTGTCGGAAGCGCATATTCTCTGTAGGAATCATACCATCAAGGAAGATATTGATTCCCTCACGCACAGAGTATGGCATTGTCACCACACCGTATGCAGAAGGAGTACCATAGAGAATGCAGATAAAGTCAGATAGGTAGTCCAGTACCGACAAATCGTGCTCCACCACAATCACATATTTGGTGGCCTCGAGCAGACTACGGATCACTCGCGCCGCATTAAGACGCTGCTTCACATCCAAGTACGAAGAAGGCTCGTCAAACATATAAACGTCTGCCTGTTGAATAGCAACGATGCCAATAGCAAACCGCTGCAGTTCTCCACCAGACAACTGTCCGACTTCACGCGTCAGCACATCGCGCAAATCGAGGTCTCTCACAACATCTTTCAGGTTTTCCATATCTGCCTTTGCTCTAAGCAGATGGCCAACCTTTCCCTTGATAGAGTGAGGCATCTTGTCAACATACTGCGGCTTCAGAACAGCATGAAGATCGTCCTGGAGTACCTTAGTAAAGTAATTCTGCAACTCCGAACCACGGAAAAACTTGATAATGTCCTCCCAATCTGGAGGCGCACTAAACAAACCCAAATTAGGCTTGAGCTTTCCACTCAGAATCTTCAACGCAGTTGATTTTCCTGTTCCGTTCGCTCCCACTAGTCCCAACACTTGTCCCGGACGAGGCATCGGCAGTCTGTGAAGCTTGAAAGAGTTGGCACTGTACCGGTGAGTAATCTCCTTCTCCAAACTAGTGGGAATGTTTATGATTGTAATTGCTCCAAACGGACACTTTTTTACGCACATTCCACACCCAATACAGAGCTCCTCGGAAATCCCTGCTATCTTTGAAGTCGGCCATACATCTATGCAAAGTTTACCCATCTTGTTCACTGGACAAACTCGCTTACATTCTTGCCGACATTTCTTTGGCTTGCATTTGTCGGCACTGACTATCGCAATACGTGTATTTTTGTCTGCCATTTCTTTTTTCTTCTTGTACCAATTGGTATAGTGCTTTAGAAAAAGTAAAAAATAAAAGAAAGGCAGGAGATTAGAAAGAAAATAAAAGTGGGACTTTTGTAAAAGAGAGAGGGGAGAAAGTGCTCTTGAAAAGAAGGCAACGCTAATAATTTTAGTGAGGTTCTCTCTCTCCAGTCAGACTTTGCCAGCAGTAGAAGAAATGCTTTTATGCATCTGAGTTGTACAAGCCATTCCATTGGCGATGTCAAGGGGGGGAAGGAAACCACAGAAGAAAAAATTTCGCTGACCAGTTAATTTGCTTGAAGATAAGATGAGCCAATCAAGCTGATCTCCTTTTTGGAGAAAAATTACCAACTCAAACTTAATAGATGCATAATCGGTTAACGCTCTAAATCTCTGTTGCTTGCACCTACTGCATTTTGCAGAACGTTTTGCGCTACTACCCACGGGATACTTGCGCAAAGTGACAAAATAGTTTTATCTTGCATCTAAACAGCAAAAATCATTAATTGGTGTTGATTACGTTGTTGCAAATTGGCAAGAACAGAATATAGAATATGAATGTATCCGATGCTTTCTTGTTAAAAACTACTTATTGTAGCAAAAGTTGATGGCAAGAAAAAATCAAACGAAAGAGCAAAATCCAGGACGTGGTTGAATAAAAATGAATAATTTTTTGTTCATGACAGGGCACTAACACATTGCCCACCGATATGTTACAGACCTCCCGAGTTGTGGAGTACTTTTAGTTAAAAGAATGTTATCATTAAACTTGAAGAAAACATTGAATACAATTGCTATGCTGCTTGCTCTGCTTTTATCGGATTGCTGCGTAGCAAACAATAGAAACAATCATTGCGAGAGTTAGGCCGACTGCCCTCACATGTTCAGGGGTTTGATTGGAGCATTGTTCCTTTGCTCAAGCTCTGCCCCTTCGCAACAAATATATGACATTTTGAAGCTTTTAGAGAAAATAAAATAGTGCTAAATTTCCTACATCTTCGTATCTCCTTTTAGTCTATTGAGAATTTCCTCTGCATCTTGTAAAGGTTGCGAGCTGAGATAATAGCTGATTATCTAGCAGGCCTGCGACAAGAGATTGGAATAAGGATAGGATCGAGGTCTTACTCAGTGTTGTATGAACAAGAGGTGCTTAACTACTTCTTTATCAAGGCTTTTATTTAATCCTAATCAAGAAACTATTGCTACCAGAAACGCACCGAGCGATGGTACACCCGACCACCTACTGAACCCCTTTGCTCCACTATCTTCCGAGATGGTGGGAGCTAACGACCACGCTTCTTTGGTTGACTCCGAGGATAATTCCTCAATAGTTTTCTTAAAATCAGTAGGGAATGGGTGTTGCAAGAGTTAGCAGAGGCGATGCTGTTACTCTGCGGACTATTA
>JANBQQ010000416.1:0-11260 GCA_027577275.1 Coemansia sp. RSA 988 | reverse complement strand
ATGGACCAATCTTATGTGACTATTGGAGATGGCAGAGTCCACGTCAAAATAAAGAATCCGCCAAAAACTGAGAATAAGCTTCAGAAATTGGCTGATACCTTTGCTGGCGATTCGATTACTGTGGCCAGTTCCATAGAGTTACATGCAAAGTTTCTCAAGTATTGTGCTGGACACAATCAGGATATCGCGCTTGTCGTTCTTGAGGGATTTTGCCAAGAGTACGGCATACCAGCAACCGACATCCATGTTGTTATTCAGCAACATGATCTTGACGAAGACGCCGCACAGCTTGTGCTGAGATCCTACTTCTTGCTATGGGAAGTAATTGATGCTCGCTGCTGCTACCGCAGTTTCAAGCACACGCCACCACCAGCGTTGTTTTCCACCGAATCTCTTCGCCTAACGGCAATGTTTGGCGGCCAACCAGGTTCGAGCAACTACCTGGTCGAGGCCAGATGGCTGCTTGAGATCTACCGCCCGCTGCTATCTGATTATGTTGCACGTATGGCCGCCTTCCTCAAGAGCCAGTCGTGCGACACTAGATTGGCGCCTGCTTACAAAGAGGGTTTTGACGTTCTGAAGTGGTTGGTCCAGCCTGAATTAATGCCCAATGCCGAGTATCTGATTTCGGCGCCTGTCAGCATGCCACTTACCGGGCTTGTGCAGCTGATGCAGATAATAGTTCTGCACAAGACACTCGGAGTGTCTCCTGGCGATCTAGCACGCAGGTTTAATGGTAAGAACAAACCGCTGAGTCCCGCCATTCCACTGCTTGCTCTAAAACTGGCATTCTAACAGTCTGCGCTAATGGCGCTAAACTCGATTTCTTGCAAGCGTATAACTAACATATGCACATTTTGCCATCGCCGTATTTTGTAATGACTGTAGCGGTCGCTGGTCATAGCCAGGGCATCGCCATTGCTGCCGTGTTCTCGATGCTTTCAGATGAGCAGTCGCTGGATAAACTCGGCACAAAGATTCTGGGCATTCTTATGTTAGTTGGCGCGCTATCGCAGATCCAGCACCCATTATACTTCTTCGAGAACAATACCAATAGGATGCAATCCAGCGGCCCAACCGAGTCAGCGCCGCGTCCAATGGTCTATGTCCGTGGCATTTCCAGATTGGTACTGGATACATTACTGTGCGAGTTTAACAACGGTCAGCTACCAGAGGACGAGCATGTACACCTGGCGGTGGCCAACTCGCATGACCAGTTTGTGGTTGCTGGCACTGTCAGATCTGCAGTCAAGTTAGTAGAACTTATGCGCTCGCGCTCAGCACAACCCGACGAGGACCAGTCCAAGGTGCCATTCAGCAAGCGCAAGCCAGTTATCACCGCTAGCTACATTGACATCACGGTGCCCTACCACTGCAGTCTGCTTGAGCGCACTGTGCTTCCAGCATACAACATTGCGCAGGAGAATGAGTGGGTGCTTGCGGCTAGCGATATGCAGTTGCCCGTACATGCTGGCGACGATGGCCACGACATCCGCAACGAGGCAGATATCACTCGGTACATCCTTGAAAGCATCTGCGTGCTGCCAGTCAACTGGTTCCGCGCCATTTCCACACACGATACCACGCACATAGTCGATTTTGGCACCGGCGGATTTAACGGCTTTGGCCAACTGGCGTACAAAAACGTCGAGGGCCACGGCATTCCAGTTATCTGCGCTGGCGCGCTTGTTTCGCAGCCGCAGCATGCACATCTGGGTACCAAAGCCGACCTTTACCAGAGCGATATCAGCGGCATCATCAGCGCACCAAATTGGCAGGCAGAATTCGGACCAAAACTTGTGCGCACGGCTCATGACAGCAAAATCCACATCGACACTCGCATGCAGCGGACGCTCGGAATGCCGACAGTAATGGTAGCTGGAATGACGCCGACAACGGGGAACGAAGCATTTGTCACCGCAATAACCAATTCTGGCTATCATGTCGAGCTTGCAGGTGGAAATATGCACACTGAAGGTGACATGGAGGAGCGTTTCGCTGCACTGGCAAAACTGGTTGAACCTGGCCAAGGAATTACGTTGAACTGCATCTACATTAACCCTCGACAGTGGGACTTCCAGTATCCAGCATTGCGCCGTATGCGTAGAGAAGGTCTGCCCATTGTGGGACTGTGCATCGGCGGCGGCGTCCCCTCTTTCGAAAAAGCATTGGATATTATCAACGAGCTGCGGACAGACGGATTCCGGCACGTATCATTCAAGCCCAGTACTGTCAATTCCATTCGCCATGTCATTCATATTGCTAGGGCATCCAAGAATTTTCCAATTCTGCTGCAGTGGACTGGTGGCCGCGCCGGCGGACATCACTCATTCGAGGACTTCCATCAGCCGATTCTGGAAACATATGCGGCCATCCGCTCATGCGATAATGTCGCCCTTGTTGCCGGATCTGGATTTGGCGATGTTGAAGGTACACTGCCGTACCTTACTGGCGATTGGAGCCAGCAATTTGATCGTGCGCCCATGCCATTCGACGGCATCCTGCTTGGTTCGCGGGTAATGGTGGCTGAGGAGGCGGCCACGTCACTCGGCGCCAAAGAGCTTATAGTCTCAGCTGCTGGATTGTCCGATGCCGAGTGGGGTGCTACATATGAGCGTCCCCAGAATGGCATAGCCACGTTTGAGAGCGAATATGGAGAGTTGAACCATATGCTGAATACGCGCGCAGTGCAGTTTGTCCACAATATTCAGAAGACTGTGCTGAGCATGCCTCGCGATAACCAGCCCTCGTTACTACTTGCGCGCAAGGACGAGATTATTGCACGCCTCAATAGTGACTACATGCGGCCATGGTTTGGCAAGAAGGCCGACGGACGCGTAGTGGACCTACACGACATGACCTACGCCGAAGTTGTTAGCCGTGCAGTTGAGCTCATGTATGTTAAACACCAACAGCGTTGGACAAACAGGACTTACCGGCGTTTTGTTTTTGACTTTATCGACCGCATCGAATGCAGGATGTGTCAGACTACACCTGCCTCATCCCTGACAGCAGAGCTTAACAAGTCTGATCCGTTATGTCTCTCTGCGCGTATCGTCGAGGCATATCCATTGGCTGAGACGCAGCTGCTTATGTCGGAAGATGTGCAGTTTTTCGTTGCACTGTGCAAGCGGCGCGGACAAAAGCCGGTGCCGTTTATTCCTGTGCTTGATGTGGATTTTGGTGTATTGCTTCTGAAGGACACCATTTGGCAATCAGAGGACCTTGATTCTGTTATCGATCAGGATCCACAGCGCGCCTTCATCCAACAGGGCCCTGTTGCAGCTCAGTACTCCACTAAGGTCGATGAGCCAGTGAAGGATATATTGGACGGCATATACCACGGCCATATCGCTGCGCTAGTAGAACGCCTGCACGGTGGCAATGAGTCTGACGTTCCAGTCGTGCAATATGTTGGCCCTGAACCAATATCTACTGAGCTGTCTGCTTCTGTCACCGCTCAAGTATCCAAATCGGAGCGTATATATAAGCTGTCGTTAGAAAATACTGAGTTACCCGAGCTTGGCGCATGGCTGCAGGTGCTGTCTGGGCCGCAACAGAGCTGGCTGCGCGCATTGCTGACTGCGCCAGTATTTGTACAGGACGCCAAATATGTCGATAATTATGTCCACCAGTTGCTCCGCCCTCGTTTAGGTCGCACATTCACTGTCCGCATGTCGAGCAATCTCCCATCGTTGCTTGTTGTTACCGGCCCAGAAGATGCCGTGGAACTGGAGCTTGCACTTGGGCGCCAGAGTGTTATTGTGCTGGCAATTCATCATCAATCACTTTTGGATACCACCCACCAGCTCCGTTTGGAGCTTTCATACTACCCAGAATATCCTCTAACGCCGATCCACACAAGCAAAGATAGTGACAATGAAGCGATACGCATATTCTCCACGCGTGTCTGGGCTGCGAACCAAGGCGTGCAGGCTTCTTATATCGATGTCATTAGTCCTAGCGAGCCACTACAAAGCGAGGAGCTCGTAATTACCGAGGATATGATCCGCTCGTTCTGTCAGAATATTCAGGATAGATCGTGGCGCTATGTGACAACTAGTAACAAACTATTACAGGCGCCAATGGAGTTTCTGTATTTCAATTCGATGAGCAGTATGACACGCGTCATGGTGAGCTCGCTCTACGGGCCTGGGCAGCTCGATCTTGTTCACTCATTCAACAGAATTGAACTTATGGACAACACGCCCGCGCTGTTTGCTGGCGACAAGCTATACTCCACAGCTGCGATTACTGGTCTCTACAATACATCGTCGGGCAAGGTCCTCAAGATATCCAGCACTGTCTATTGCAACGGCCGACCGGCGGCAACAATTCACTCCACTATCCACGGTCGCGGCCATTATGTTGCACCTGTCAAGGCGTTCCGTCATGAACATGGGGAAAAGTTTTCGGTTGTGTTGCCCACGGACGCAGACGTTGCCGTACTAGAGTCAAAGCAGTGGTTTGTGTACCGCGAGGATGCCGCGCATGAGATCAAGTCTAACGTGCAGCTTGACTTTTGTCTGGACTCGCAGTATCGCTACCGGTCTGATAGTTTGTACTCGAGTGTTTTGACTACAGGCACGGTTGCGATCAAGACGTGGACTGGTGCCAATGCCCATATTGCGGATGTCGACTTTGAATGGAGCGCTATCACGGGAAATTCAGTTACTGAGTATTTGGAGCAGTATCTTATTAACTCTGGCGTGAGCTTTTTTGAAAACGACGGTTACTCGCTTACGGCTTCTGTCAATCCTGATCTCTTGCAGAAAACCGCACCCAGTACAAATCTGCAGTACGGACGGTTGTCAGGCGATGGAAATCCATTCCATTTCAATCCGTATATTGCGGATCTGGCAGGACATCCCGGTACTATCTGCCATGGTCTGTGGACCAGCGCATCGACCAGGGCTATATTAGAGTGCATTGCTGCTAGTGGCGACGCTGAGCGCATTCGCGCTTACCAAGTGGAATTTGTTGGTATAGTGTTGCCTAATGATACCATCAGAACCAGCTTCTCCCATGTTGGTATGAGAGATGGCCGCATGCTAGTCAAGGGCCAGACATCGAAGACAGATGGCGAGCCAGTGATGCTTGTTGAGGCCGAGATCGACCAGCTCCGGACTGCATATGTCTTCACTGGCCAGGGCTCGCAGGAGATCAACATGGGCATGGAACTCTACGAGCAATCGCCGGCAGCGCGAAGTATCTGGACCCGCGCCAATAGCCACATGGTTGCGACGTACGGTATCGATTTGTTGAGCATTGTCCGCACCAATCCTACCAAACACACGGTGCATTTTAATGGCAAAACTGGGAAGCATTTACGAAGCAACTATCTGCGTTTTTCAACATCGGCTCAGGCATCCGATTCCGATGATTGTAACAATTCCGCACGTTGCCTTTTACCAGACCTCACTGAGCAGTCAACCAGTTACACATTCCGCTCGAACACCGGACTGTTGCATTCGACGCAGTTTACTCAGATTGCGTTAGTCACTGTAGCCGTGGCAGCGGTTGCCGACATGCGCTCAAAGTCGCTGGTCCAGAAAAATTCAGCGATTGCTGGTCACTCACTGGGAGAGCTCTGTGCGCTGGGGGCGTTGGGCGATATTTTTACTATCGAAGACCTGCTTGATATTGTATTCTACCGTGGGATGATCATGCAGTCGGCAATTCAGCGCGACGCACAGGGCTGTTCCGATTTTGGTATGGCTGCGGTGAATCCGTCTCGCGTAGGCGTGGTATTTGGCGAGAGACAGCTCCTGACGGTGGTCGACGAGATTAGTACAGTCAGTCCCGGCCTGTTGGAGATAGTCAACTACAATGTCCGCGGTCATCAGTACGTCGCTGCAGGATCTTTGACTAATCTAGCTATTCTACGAGCTGTCCTGGATGACATTACAAATAGCGAGATGGCGGCTAATGACGATATCAGCGCATATGTCAGTCGAGCAGCCCGAGAGGTGTCTGCAGTACCAGCCGGTGCTCCGCAGGCCAAGGGCAAGGCTACCACTCCTCTCAGCGGAATTGATGTACCATTTCACTCGCGGTTGTTCGCAGACAGCGTGTCGGCTTTCAGAGAGGTTGTGCGTGCAAAGCTCGAATCCGTAGGACACTCGCTAGAGTCGCTGCATGGTCGCTATATTCCGAACCTGACTGCCGTTCCATTCGAAGTGTCAAAGGAGTACTTTGAGCTGGTACACACGATCACTGGCTCGTCTGTTGTGGGTGAGGTTCTACGTGAGTGGGACGATTCTTTACTTGCCGATTCCACTTCAAAGTCGCGATTGGCAGCTTTATTGCTTGCTGAGCTACTTTCTTACCAGATTGCATTGCCAGTGCAGTGGATCAAGACCCAAGATCATCTATTTGGCGCAGCTGCTGTGCAACGCGTCGTCGAGATCGGTCCGAGTGCTGTACTGTGTGGTATGGCATCCAAAACACTCCGGAAATCCGAGTTTGAGAATTTGGAAGTGTCGCTCCTGCACATTGACCGCGACAAGGATGCTGTCTATTACTTGTATCAGGACAAGCTCGTGCTGGACAGCGCTCCCATAGCAGAAGCGTCTGCATCGCAAGATGCACCAACAGAGCAACCAAAAACCGAACCCTCTGTTACCGCTGCTGACCCCACCGCCATTGCTGCTACTTCCGTTACAACTGATGCTACTGATGATTCTTTGGCGCAGCTATCGCAAGACTCGACGCCTGCCGCCGAATCTAGCATTGCCTCAAGCGGCCCAATCGCCGACGCGTCGCTTCAGGCATTGGAGGTTGTACAGGCCATTGTTGCATTCAAGATGAAGAAGGCACTTGACGATACTCCGGCACAACAGAATATCAAGGCACTGGCTGCTGGAAAATCGACACTACAAAACGAAGTGATCGGCAATCTGCAAAAGGAGTTTGGCAGCAGGGTTCCTGACAAACCCGAGCTACTTTCATTACAGGAACTGGCGGTGGCAATTGGGACGTCGGACATTGTGCTGGGCAAGTGCACACAGCCGCTGATTGCGCGTCTGTTTAGCAGCAAAATGCCTGGAGGATTCTCGCTCACTCATACACGAGAGATTCTGCAGTCGACTTACGGCCTTGGACCACAGCGCCAAGACGGACTGCTGTTAGTGGCTCTGACTATGTCTCCAACATCACGTCTGGCGGGGGATGCTGAAACTAGTGCCTGGCTGGACAGTGTTGCCAAGGTCTATGCGCTACGTGCCGGAATCGCCTATCCATCAGGGGCAAACGCTGCCAAGTCTTCTGGAGTGTTGCAGGGGCCAGCTATCAGCGGTGCCGAGATGAAGCAGATTCGACATGAGCAGCGCGAGCATATCCGGCAGCAGATCGAAGTCCTTGCACGCTACGCCGGCATTGACCTCCGCAAAGACGCTCGTGCAATCGAAGGCGCGCAGTCTGCCTCGTCCGAGATGCAGGACCGGCTAAATGGCCTTTCTGCGGAGCTTGGTGATGACCTTGCTGAGGGCATTCTGCCATGCTTTGACGCCCTGAAAGCCCGGCGCTTTGACTCTTACTGGAACTGGGTGCGCCAGGACGTCTACGAATGGATCCAAAAGCTTCTTAGCGCAAGCGTTGCAGACGCAGCGGATATCAGCATGGATGAGGCACGCATCGGTCGGCTTGTGAACTGCGTGGACGAAGCACTGCTTCAGCTGCTTTCGGGGACCGCAAAGATCGTGAAAGCAAGCAACGACGCTGCGCTTGAACCAATAATTTGGCTTGTTGAGGGATTGTATGAGCGTTGCAAGGAAGCACTCGACCAGCAGCCGCTTTACCGCGAACTGTCCAGACCTATGAAGCCACATACAACCATTGCCTCGGATGGAAGCATCGGTTACTCAGAGACCCCGCGCAAGGATGAGCCCTCGCTTGTAGAGTTTATCGATCATATGGGCGCGTCGGGTACAGATGGGTCGTTACCACTTCTGTATCTCAGCGATCGGCTTGATACTGGTACGCCATGGTCGTATAACCAAACGCTGTCCCGCATGTACTATGACTGTATGTTTGACATCCAGAAAAACGGACTGTCTTTTGCTGGCAAGACTGCGCTTGTAACTGGGTGCGGTGTAGGCTCAATCGGCGCAGATATTGTCCGCGGTCTGCTGATGGGCGGTGCCAAAGTCGTAGCCACGTCGTCGAGCTACTCGCGTCGGACCACGCTGTTCTTTGAGAAAATGTACCGCGAGTGCGGCGCCAGCGGCTCAGAGTTGATTTTGGTGCCATTCAACCAAGCGTCGGTTCAAGACGTCGAGAATCTGATCGGCTTTATCTACGGCAATCCGAGAGATGCCGGGTTGGGATGGGATCTGGATTACGTCTTCCCATTTGCCGCAATACCCGCCGTTGGCTATATTACCGATATTGGATCGCGGGCCGAGTTGGGGCTGCGCGCAATGCTGACCAACGTTATGCGTATGGTTGGCCAGGTCAAGGCCGCCAAAGAAAAGCTCAATATTGTCGGCAGGCCTGCAATTATTATGCTTCCACTTTCGCCAAACCACGGTAAGGCTGGCGGTGATGCGTTTTACGGCGAGTGCAAAGCGGCACTTACAACAGCACTCAATCGTTGGGAGTCCGAGTCGTGGGAGGGCTATCTTTCTGTTATCGGTCTGGAAATTGGCTGGACCCGCGGTACTGGTCTCATGTCTGCCAACAACACCTACGGAGAGTTTATGGAACTTGGCGGCGTGCGCACTTTCTCAACCTGGGAGATGGCATTCATAACCTTCGGACTGCTGCATCCTCGGGTGGTGGATTTGGCTCACCAGCAGCCTATCTATGCGAACATTGATGGCGCCCTTGGTCGATGCAAAGCGCTGGGCAAACGAATGAGAGCTATACGCCAACGCATCCAGCAGGAAAGTAGTACCCAGCGTGCAATGACGCATGACAGAATGCTTGATGCCACTTTATTGTATTCTCCGCTGGTCTCGCTTGTAAAAGCTAGCCATAGTCTGGCGCCGTTAGCAAAGTTCAAGAGCCATATGCCGACAGTGAAAGACTACGACAGTCTTCAGCATCTCCGCCATCTTCAGGGTATGGTCAACTTGGATAAGGTAGTTGTTATAACTGGGTACGGCGAGGTTAGCCCGCATGGTAATGCCGAGACGCGTTGGGAGGTTGAGGCGTTTAATGAGCTGTCCGTCGAAGGCTGCATTGAACTGGCGTGGATCATGGGTCTGATTCGGCATGCAAATGGGCCGCTACCGAGCACTGGCCAGCACTACACGGGCTGGGTTGATGTAAAGAGCGGGGAGCCAGTCAGCGACTCTAACGTCAAATCTCGCTATGAAGAGTATATCATGGAGCACACTGGAATCCGTCTAATCGAGCCCGAGCTGGCAGGCGGCTACGACCCAGCTAAAAAGCAAGCGCTGCGAGAGGTACAGATTACTCATGATATGGAGCCGTTTGAGGCCAGCGCCGATGAGGCGGCTTCATACAAAAAAGTCAATGGCGACCTTGTAGAAACCTGGGAGAACAGCTCGGGAGTCTCATGGTCTGTACGGTTCTTAAAGGGTGCGTTGATATGTGTGCCAATGTCAGTAAATGCCACACGCCTTGTTGCGGGATTGCTTCCCACTGGTTGGAGCGGGTCGCGGTTTGGGATTCCAGAGAGCGTTCTGCAGCAACTTGACCCAGTCTCGTTATATACACTGGTGGCCTCGGTCGAAGCATTGGTCAGATCCGGCATCACCGACCCATACGAACTTTACCAATATTTCCATGTATCAGAGGTTGGCAACACCATTGGCTCTACGATCGGCGGTCTGCAGAGCCTTAGTGGTATGTTCCGCGGTCGGAATATGCAAAACGAAGTGCGTGTAGACGGGATACAGGAAGCATTGATTTCTACCGTACAGGCGTGGGTTAATATGCTGTTGATTTCCGGATCTGGGCCGGTCAAA
This sequence comes from Coemansia sp. RSA 988, assembly GCA_027577275.1. NCBI lineage: Eukaryota > Fungi > Kickxellomycota > Kickxellomycetes > Kickxellales > Kickxellaceae > Coemansia > Coemansia sp. RSA 988. Next base: position 1,325 of record JANBQQ010000416.1, on the reverse strand, counting down.
CCAACAGTTGGCGCCTGCGCATCTGCAGTTCTCTCGATCGATGTGGCTATTGAGACTATCCAGGCTGGCAAGGCAAAGGTCATGCTAGCTGGCGGGGTGGACGATTTTAGCGAAGAATCGTCGACAGAATTTGCCAGCATGGGTGCATCCAGCAACACAATTGAAGAGTTTGCACGAGGCCGTACTACGTCTGAGATGTGCCGTCCATGTACATCAACACGTTGTGGGCTTGTTGAAAGTCATGGTAGCGCTGTTGTGGTTCTTATGTCTGCGTCGGCAGCTTTAAAATGCGGTGCTCCAATTTACGGCGTAATTGGCATGTCAAACACGGCTACGGACAAACAGGGGAGCTCAGTGCCGGCGCCTGGGAAAGGAATTATGACCTCTGCTCGTGAGATTGACAGCAGCGACCACGGCGATGAGATGAATTCGTCGGATATGCTTGATCTTGATTATCGCCGCGACCAGATGAACGCCCAGTTGCAGATGCTGGATGCATGGAAACAGATCAAACCAAACAATTGCCAATCCTCTACAAGCAATATGAATCTTGAGCGCATGTGCCAGCGCCAGAAGCAGGCAATACAAGATTTGTGGGGCAACGAGTTTTGGAAGCATGATACTGCAATCTCGCCGCTGCGTGGAAGCTTGGCTGTGTGGGGACTGACGCCCGACGATATTGGTCTGGCATCGTTCCACGGCACGTCAACCAAAGCCAACGATCTGAACGAATCTGAAGTCCTCAACGCGCAGCTTGCTCATATCGGTCGCACACCAGGCCATGTCATTCCCGTAGTGTGTCAAAAGTGGATGACAGGTCATCCCAAAGGCTCAGCTGCCGGATTCATGCTCAATGGAGTTATTCAGAGTCTGCGCACTGGAATCATTCCTGGAAACCGCAATGCCGATAACATTGCAAATGAGCTGTGGAAGTGTGACTATGTTCTGTACCTGTCAAAGTCTATTCAGACCAGCGGCATCAAATCTGCACTGCTGAAATCTTTTGGCTTTGGACAAGTTGGCGGCGAGCTGCTAGTTGTCCATCCAGATTATGCACTTGCTACTGTGGATCGCAATACGCTGGATGAGTACAACCGCAAGCTCCGGGTCCGCATTGCTAGGTCGGATCGCTACTGGCAGGATGTGTTGATTGGTGAACGTCCATTTGTTCAGATTAAGACCAGTCCGCCGTATACCGCCGAGCAGCAACAAGGTGTGTATTTGAATCCTTTAGCACGCGCACATTATGATCCTGCAAGTGAAGAGTATATATTTTGATATGCCCAGCTAATCTCTCCCTTTTTTGTTCCTTTTTATTGTCACAA
>JANBQQ010000414.1:0-11337 GCA_027577275.1 Coemansia sp. RSA 988 | reverse complement strand
TACCATTAATTATGAAGAACATGTAAACTTTATATACTATGTTTACCTGCTGATCACAGGATCTTGATGTGTCTCGCTAATTGATTAATGCACGTGACACAGAAACCTTGCTATCTCTTGGGTGTTTCCTCAGGGGTGAGGTATTGACCGAGGATTTGCACTGGCTCATCTGCGGCCGCTATCTGCGTTATTGGCACTGGTCCCTCTTCCTGCTGCCACTGTAGGTGTGTCTGGGTGGTTTGGTTCTGGGGCCACTCGATTAGAACTGTCTTTTCAGCATTTACACAAACCCCTGCTGTGGCAAACCATGTAGCTGCCATGTCCATGGTTCTTTGCAGGTCTTCTCTTGTCCTGCCTATCAGCGTTAGGTCATCTGCATATGCAAGTGCAGCCATGTTAACTCCTGGCATCTCTGGGCTGCTTGCATATGTCTCTTGCATCCCTCTGATCTTTGTTAGCAGTGGATCGTATACTGTGATCCATAGCAGTGGCGACAGTGCATCTCCTTGTGCCAGCCTGCACCGCTGCGTGAAGGGGATGGGCTGCGCGTGTGCTGTGATCACTGAAATCTGCCTGTCTTGGTGTAGTCTCGCTATTAGTGCCCCTATGTGCTCTGGGACACCCAATCTCAGCAGCGATTTCTCTAGTAGTGTCAGCCGGACACTGTCATAGGCCTTTGCTACATCTAGCGACAGGATCTCTACTGGCTGTCACTCTGCCCTTTGCCAGTCTGCTTGTCTTTGTAGCATCATCCCTAGGTCTGTAGCTCATTTGTCTGGCTGGAACCCCAGATTAGTATCTGCGAGTTTGCCCTCCAGTGCAGACTGCATTCTTGCTGTCAGCATCCTCATCAGCAGTTTCCGTGAAGCCTCTAGAAGCATGATCAGTCTGTGTTGGGCAAGGATTCCATCTACCTCGGGTCTCTTGGGGATGGGTATGAGTAGCCCATGCATCCAGTGTTCCAGGAGGACCGCTGTTGACCATGCCCAGTTGTAGATGCCTAGCAGTCTTTTCCTAAACTGGTTCCTTGTCATCCTCAGAAGCTCGAATGTCACCCCACTCGGTCCAGGTGCTTTCTTTCTTGGGGTGCAGGCCATCCGCTGATCTAGTTCCTCTGCTGTGATTGGTGCAAAGTGTTCTGGCACCAGTGCGGGTCTGGGTCTGTATTCCTGTGCCCATTGACTTGCGATGTCCACTTCTTCCCCTCCCGTGTGTGTGAAGTGGCGCTTGAAGTGCACACGGGCTTCTTCTTCCACTTCTTCTGTGCCAGTGAGCACCTGTGTCCCTCCTGGTGCATGGATCACCACTTGCGACACTGGGTGGGTCAGTGGACCCCTTCGCAGGGACTGCACCATTCTGCCTAAGTCCATCTCCATCATGTGTGCCCGGCAGCCCGCAGCCTCTGCCATCTTGCAGAATAGCCACCCAGCCGCCTCCATTTTGCGTAGTGCTCGCAACTGCCTCGCGATGAGGTTAGTGAGTGCCCGCTGTTGTTGCGCCCACCTTGGTGGAGGTTCCGCTGCCCCTAGCTGGGCGCAGCGTTCTACCATGCCTGTGGGGAGGCCCTGTGGTAATAGCCTGGCACACTCGTCCGTTGCTTCCATCCACTGCCTTCTCCTCATCGGGCCTCTGCCACAGCAGTGCTCGAGGATTAGTCTAAGTTGGCCAGCTTTGCTTAGCCTGCAATTTTTGGTCGCAGCTATTTTTCGAGCCCGCATCATCCCAAAAGTGCTGAGGGCCAGCTGCCACAACTGTTTGTCTATATCTTGCGCCTGCCCCCAAGCATTTCTGTGGCTTGGGAGAACTTCATCTTTTTCTCCTCCTTTGTCCCCAACATATTCAGCCTGGGCCATTTTGCTTGTGCCCGATTTTCTATTCCCCTTCCCCCCAGCTGCACGCCCCATTCTGCGATGATTAGATGGTGATCCTCATTCAGTTCAGTATGGTTTTTTTCAATGCTAGCTTGACGGAATCCAGTGCCCAGGTAAGTTGGTGCAAATACAAAGTCTATCCTGCTCTGCCTTGCCCCTTCTTGCCGTGGTGACGTCTCACCTCCCAGCATTCCATGGATGCTCCTGTGAGCTTCTTCCATGTGCTGGCCACTGTATAGTAGGTGGCCCAGCCTGCTTAGTGTTCCCCCCTCATTAATGTGCTCATTGAGGTTGCCCAGCAGTATGACCCCCTGCCCGCTGCTGTGTGCTGAGTTCAGCCACCATTGAACTACCTCTTGTGTGTGTGCCCACTCTACTGGGTTTGTTGTCTTATGTGGCATATACACTGCCACCACCTGCACTTCTGGCATGTTCCTGAATGCCAGTTGCAGTCTTACTCCTGTCCCTGTTGGTGTTCCCAGCTCTGTCCCCTCTGTCCCTGGTGTGCACGCATAGTGGATCTTGCTGTGCCCCACCAGGTGGTCCTGAAGCCAGGGCGATAGAATCACTGCCACCCCCTTCTGTTGCAATCTCCCTGTCTCTGGTGCGCAGGAAAATTTTGAGAACCACTGTTGTGTTGCTAGTGTTCTCCGCAGCCCCTCTGCCACTCCCTTGGCTACTTTTGTCTCTTGAACCGCCAGTATGTCCAGCGCAAACCCACGCACTATATTTTCTATCTTGCTGGCTGCTGTGTGCCTTGGCAGCCCGTTGGCATTCACTGATGCCATCACTATCCCTTCCTCTTTGTTTGTTTCCTGCCAGGCAGGCTGGCAGTCCAGGAGACCTCTCCACTTGGCTGGCTGCACAAGTGTTTCTGTCTCCTGGTTGATGTGTCTTTCTAGTCCAGCAGGGTGGGTTTAATAGAGGTTTACTAGTGAATACTATTGTAATCTTAAACAATTCAAAACAAGCTAAGGAAACTATTAAGAAATAATGGGCGCTAAGGTGTTATATATATGTGTGCGCACATATGCATATACACATGATCTGATTCAACTAATCAGTATCACAGTGGGGGTCCCTCTGCTGTCTGACTTGCTGGCGTCGCCCTGGCAGTGTTGCCATTGCCCAGGATGCTTGCTCATTGCCAGAAGGGCACATTTTAGTTTCTGCTACCCTGCGGCGCATTTGCTTCCTGTAGACCTGGACGGTGATCTTCGGATTGGTCCCTCACTGCTGTGCTGGGTCCTGCAAATGTGCTGCTATCCTCCTCATTGTTGAGCTTTGTGTAGAGTGGCTCCCTGTCCTCCTCCAGTCTGTCCATGTCCACCTCATCTCTTGTGCACTTGGGTGGGCCTCTCTCTGGCTTGTCCTCTTCCATCCATGTGTCTTCTTCCTCCTGCAGCACTGCAAAGCTGTTAGGGTGGGCTATCCCCTCTGTTGCTTGCTTCCCCAGGGTCGCCTGTGCTGTTCCTGCACACTGCCAGCGTCCCAGCTGCTGTGCAGCAAAGCCTGGCTCCTCTCCCTGTTCCTCTATCTGGCCCTCTTCCAGGAGGGCTGCTGGGGTGTGTGCCTTCCGTGGGATCTTGTCTGCCTGTTCTCCTGATGGGATGCCCTCGAGGATCCACTTTGCCACGAGCCCTGTGATTCCTATGTTTGCCATCCTCTCCTGTGACCCCCACTGCTCCCTTGTCTGCTGGTATGCTTCCTTCTGTACCTGGGTGCCGTGTGGGATGCACTCCCAAGGCTGCAGGTCTGGGAGGGGCACAAGGCACTGTTTCTTTAGCGCCTCCACTACTAATCCCCAATTCTCCACCCTGACTACCAACTGGGCTGTGTTGGCGTTTTGTAGGATGCGCTTGACTACGCAGGTATGGTGCACCATCTCCTTGATTGCTTGGGATAGTTTGCTTTGCGACAAGCCTCGGCCTGCTAGCCCAGTAAAGGTAAGTAGCGCTGCCTGTTGTCCACTGTCTTTCACCCACTTTGGTGCTGGGGTCCTCTTTTCTGCTGCCTCTCGGTCCCTGGGGAATGGCTTTCTGGCCATTGGTGCCTTTTTCGGTACCCCTCTGGGTGGTGCCATCCATATTGCCCCACCTGCACCTCTCCTGCCTGCCATCTGAGCATAGGATAGTGGCCCCCTTGGTCCTCCCTGCTGTTGCTGCTTCTTGGCCTTTTGCAGTTCCACTTCCTTCTCTGCCAGCCTGAGCTCGGCCACCTGTTTGCAGAATTTGTTCTCGCTGCTAAATCCGAGTGTCTCGTCCAGCACTGTCAGTGCTGCCTCTGCAGTTGCCCTCTTCTCCACCACCTTGCTGGCCTTCTTTGCTGCTGCTTCTCTTAACTTGTTGAGGTGCGCAGCTACCTCCTCCACCTTCTCTGCTAGGGCTTTTTCTTCTGCTTGCCCTGCCTCCAGTTCCCTCCATGCCTTCTGGAAGGCCATCTCTGCCCTTCTTTCTTTGACAGTGTTTGCCCCCTTTAGTAGAAAACTTTCCACCAGGTCCGCCATCATCTCCTCCAAGTCTTCCCCGCGTTTCAGTCTGGGGAACCATGCATGGGCCATCTCAGTGATCTCCATCGCCATGGCCTGTCTCAGCATCAGGGCCTCCTCAAGCTCTGTCTCTGAGTCCTTGTCTTCCTCTGCGGATGCACTGTCTGCATCCATCTGATCCTCCTCCTCTGAGGGCTGATCAGTGGCCCTTACGGTGCTGGTACCAGGCACTGCTGGTATCTCAGCCTGCTGCAAGGGCTGCGAGCCAGGTAGGGGGTGGCCATCCATCCAGGCCATCCCTTCCTGCTCCCTGGGTGTCCCTGTCAAGCTCCTTGCGTCCCCCCTGTCGGCGGTGGCACTGCCATCACCTCCAGGTGGGTCGTGCTGGTGGGGCCCCTGGTCCATAATGTGATAGTAATTATTTCTTATCAGAATGTTTAGCTTTCTCTTTTCTGATTGGTTAGAATAAAACAAAGAATCGAAAAAAGAGAAAAAGTTTTTTTTTTTGCTATGGTACAATAGGCACCAGCAGTACCTGCAGCAAAAGCATTTCTCTGCTGAACATAGCTTGAGCAGGTAACATTAGCAGACCACGGTTGTTGTGGGTAACTCACATGGCTAAGTTACCCCAACAGCGTGCTGGTCCTGGGGTTCTAGACTGGCAGGGATCTGCCAGCAGAACCAGGATCCTTCTTCTCTTTTTGATAGTCTACTTTGCTCTCATAGTTCTTTAAGCTTGCAATATACTGCATTGGATAGGGAATTTGGGCAACAGACTTCTAGAGTCAGACCAACGCTAATAGAGCAATTCAGGATCCAATATTTTTTTCCCTACTAGTGCACACCAGCACACAAAGTTTTACTATTTTTTCACTCCTTTTGTGGCTTTTATTTGTTATCAATGAACAACAACAATGAAAACGTGAGAAATCTCCCAGACGAGTCATCATCTGGAAACCGTTACCCAAGGTATGCGAACGTACCAACCAGGCAATCTGAACTGAGCATGCCAGTACCACATGATTACGAAGGATCAGATGGAGCTTGCTCATCTGTGAGCACAGGAGCACGAGATACGCAGTACGCGAATGAGGGACAGCACCTGGTGGAGATCAACAAGTTCGGATGCTATGGAAATGATCTGCCCCATTACCGCCTGACTTGTTTTTGTGAACGTTTTGCAGTTACTTCAGCAGCTGCAAGACCGGAAGATCAAAATACTTTCATAACTACAGACCAGCACCTTAGTATCTCCATGCAGGAACAGTCCAGCCTCCGATTGGACAATAGGGTGGACCCTGGGGAAACAATCAGACCATGCCCTAACCCTGTGCCCCCACCTCAAGCAGGCCATCTGTAGCGCCCTGCCAGCAAGGGCAGACCACATGCATTGTGACCCACAGGCTGTATGTGGCACTATCACCAATGCCCAAGGAAACGGGGCCTGATGATGCAGTAGGTGCCCACCTGCAGGGGACGTCAAGTTATGCATACCTGGACCAGGTACCTGGGGCTTACCTGTGATCTGCGATGGGATGCCAGTTCAACAGGATGTATGACAGGGAGTGTGCAGTGCCCCAACACTTGGCACACAAAGTGTCTCCCAAGGAGCGTGGACTGGATGCCGAGTTTGTGAGATCACCCAAACTCCAGCAAGCATATGCGCAGTGGTACGCGCAACATGGGGAAGCCAACCTTCAGCTGCGGGAATGTCAGGGGCCCTACAAACCGAGTTTCCCAGCGCACAGCCATCCCAGACCAGCTCATGCTGGTGAACATCGACAGCCCACAAGTGATCACAACCCGGGACCAACTACCACTTGGGACTCAGACTGCACATTTGCAGCAGCAATGGCACCTACACAGAACCTGTCATGCCACACTTGGTTTAACGGTCTGGGCTTTGCGCAGGACAAGACCCCCAAGGTGTTTAGGGGTAGCGATTCAGAACTGCCACTGCATCTGCGTGCAATGTACACCATCGCCACGCTGATGATGATCCAGACTTGGGTGTATATTTGACCAATGCCAGTCATGCTGGGCAAATGCCAGCAGTACCTGCCCGACAAGCTGCCGCAGTTCGAATTAGGTCACAATTCATATGACTATTTGATGGACCTGGTGACGACAGTCCAAGCACATGGACTTGACCTGGACATCTGGGGAGTGCAAGCTGTCATGGTCTCAGTGGACACATTCTATTGAGGAGTGCTTGCCCCATATCTACATGTCAAGCCATCGCCGCATTGGCACGAGGTATGCGCCATCATTGGGGATATGATCAAGCCTTTGGTGATGCTGGAGATCACTAGACAACAACTTGCAGATATTGGATCCTGTGTTAGATATTTTAAAGGTTTGACTCTAAATAGTCTTATCACTCCAATTCCCTATCCAATGCAATCTATTGCAAGTAAGAAACTATATAAGCAAAAGTAGACTATTAAAAGAGAAGGAGGATCCTGGTTCTGCTGGCAGCTCCCCGCCAGTCTAGAACCCCAGGACTAGCACACTGTTGGGGGTAACTCACCCATGTGAGTGACCCACAACATCACCCCCGGTTTTACTAGTGGCATGGCATTTTGTCGCCTGCCTGGTGGCCTGCTGCGTCACGTTCTGCAGCTGGGCTTGAACTGCAGGTGCCTTGGTGGCCTGGTAAGCTGCTACCAGGCTGGAGTCATCGAAGTTCGCAGCAGGCTCCCACGTGTCATGTTGAGCTGTATAGCCACGCCACCATACTAAGTACAGTGGGGCCTTGCTGACCCGAAGACGGTGGTCGTGGATGAAGTCCACCTCATACATGTCATTGGGGAGGCGTGTCGCCTTGTCCACAGGGATTAGATGATGCGTCTTGTACTTCCCTGTGGGTGGTTTGGGCACATCGGTGGAGTCGTCCCATTCCAGGGTATATCCTCCATTTCGTACAACTGTTTGGATGTGGAATGGGCCCATTGGCACCACCTTGCATTTTCTGGCCATGCGCTCGATCAATACCACACAGTCACTGCATTGGAGGTCCGCAGCCAGGTGTTTCTTGTTAAAGTCGAGTACCATGCATGTTTGGTACTCAGACAAGCTCCTAATGACCTCCAGATGGATGATGAGGTTGCGGAACTTGGGCAGCATTTCCAGCGACAGTTTGTCCATCAAATCATGCACTGCATGCTGGAGCACAGATGGAGACTTGATGTTCCACCTGAACATTGCCATCGTGGGGAACATACCAATGCCACGGTGCATGGCGGCATTGCAACTGAACATGACCAGAGGGAGTTGTATATCCCATTCGGTGAGTGCATCGAGCTGCAGCTTGTTCAGGATGTGTTTAGCCTGTTGCACACCACGTTCTGCTAGCCCATTCGCCAAGGGGTTGTAGGGCATAGTCGTGCAGTGCTCAGTGCCAGTTGCACGTGATAGATGATCCATGATAGCATTCACAAATTTGGTACCATTATCTGACTGGATGATTGTCAGGAATCCAAATGCGCAGAAGATTGGGAGTAATGCCAGTACCACAGTTATTGTGCTCTTGTTGCATAGGGGTGCTAGAAACATAAATCAGGTGAACACATCCACCACCACCAGGATATAAACATTCCCAGCTGACATTGCACAATGTGGTCCCATCAGATCGATCGCAACATGGTCCATAGGGCGGGTCGCTGTAACCAGGACCAATGGAGCATAGCCTGGTTGCGTCTTTGTCATATGCATGCACGCAATACATTTTCCAACCAGTTCGTCGCAGTCTTTGGCCAGTGTTTGCCAGTCATGCCCATCAGCGCGTACTGCACTCGCTAGCATTTCTGCATGGAAATGACCCAGACTGTGCACTTGTGCAAGTATGTTCTGGCATACATCTTCATCTAGGACCTGCGGTGCATCAGTGGTGTCGGTGTCGGCAGTAGTGGACACCGAACAGATGGCTACGTCAGTTGAGCCAAATCTGTTCACCCCCTGCTGCGAAACGCCAAGTTCCTCAAGGCACACCACTGGTTGCAGACAAGTGACTGGCATTAATATCTCAAAAATTGCCTGCGCAATCTTGGCATGGCAACTTACCTTGAAATTCCCTGCGGTGCTGTTAAACAAGATGATTTGCAACTTGCCACAATATCCAGCATCAATGATGCTGCCAACCACATCTACGCCCTGCACTGCAAGTCCCGAACAAGAGGCCAAATGCAGATAGCAGCCATGGGGGCATGCAATGTGCACCCCTGTAGACACTTGTTCACAGCCTTGCAGGGGAATGACAACCGCTTTGGCAGCGCATAGGTCCCACCCTGCGTCGCCGGCATGTGCGCGGCATGGGAGCAGGACCTTGGGGTCATGCAGATACACTGATATGACCAGTGGTGTGGTGTTCGCTGCATAGGTGTTCACTGCATAGGTGTTTGACACCGCCACCGAGTGTACCACCAACTGGTGTCCGAGACGTGACAGTTGGTCTGGGAGCAGGTGCAAGATGCCCAGGCAGTGTTCAACACTAAAATTGAATCGCTGGAGTGTCGTGTACCAGCGTGTGAGCATTGGCGATAGTTCCTCGTGCATTTGCATCCATAGGAGTGCCGCGTGATTGGTGATGACTGTGAAGCGGCAGCTGCTAAGGTACTTGCTGAAACTGTTAAGCGCAAAAACGATAGCAAGCAATTCCCGTTGTGTAATCAGGTATCGCATCTGCGCCAGAGAGAACGACTTGGCCACGAACGATATGAACCAGTGGCAGTTCAGGTCATCCACCTGGTAAAGCACCACACCCATGCCCACATCGGATGCATCGGTATCGACAAACATTGGCCAGAGCGGGTGCGGAAAGAAGAGCACTACTGTGTTCATGGCTACGGCGCATGCGCACGTTCAAATGCCTGGAGTTGCGCTGCCGACAGCATTGCTGAGGTGCCTTTGGCACCGCCTGTCAGCTCATGAAGTGGTGCAAGGATGCAGCCGAGCAATGGCAAATATTTGCGCATGTAGTTGAGTATGCCCAAAAAAGCACATACCTGAGTCACTGTCAATGGTACTGGCCATTCATGTAGTGCGGCAAGTCATTCAGGTTCAGCCACATGACCCTTGCCAGACATGATGAAGCCCAGCAGGTGGACTGCTGGTAAGCTGAAATGGCATTTGTCCACATTCAGTGGCAACTTGGCCTGCGTCAGTCGGTGCAGGATCTTGCATACATGTTCCATGTGTGCAGCCATCGATGCACTGAACATGACAATATCACCGATGTAGGTGCACACATACGGGCATCCATTCAGCAGATGAGAGATGATGCACTGGAACTGTGTGGGCAGATTTTTTAATCCGAAGGGGGCATGCGTATACACCCAGTGTTCACAGTCCCAGGAGAATGCAGTCTTCGGCTGGTCCTCAGCAGCGAGAGGGAAACAGTGATATACCTGAGTCAAGTCCAGCATGGTGAAGACCTTTGCCCCAGCTACGTCCTTGATTATATCCCGGACAACAGGCAGAGGAAAAATGTCGTCATCAGTGATGGCGTTCAGCCAACAGTAGTCCACCACAGGACAAGCAGCAGTCATCTTACCTTGAGCATCCTTCTTTGGCACCAGGAAAATCATCAAGTTGTATGGGCAGTTCACCAGTGCCCACATAATAAAGCCTGCCTTCCGCAGGTCTGCGACTAGTGTGTCTACCCTAGACGAGTCCACCTCGGAAAATCGGGGTTGTACCTGGTACACCTTGCGGGGTCCAGATGTGGGAATGCGCATGAGCACCTCCAGGATGGGGCATGGCTCGCGCAGGTCCAGACCTGCATTCATGCCTAGTTCACCAGTCAGTGCCACTAGCATCTTGACATGGTGAACCGAGTCGTCAGCTTGGTCCAGGCTGGCCACATCAGGCTTGACGGTGATCGCGAGTGGTTCATCACCGCAGTCGCACAGTACGCTCATCAGGTCACCAACCGGGTATCGTGACAGAATGTCGTGCCTGATCAGTATTGGTGATCTGCACTTTCCTAGTAGAACCTCTGTGCTGATCTCGATCCAGTGGTGGGTGGTGCACAGAGTTAGTGGAAATGTGCCCACCCTAGGCATGTTTGCTCCTTCGATCACTAGGTGGATCTCACCCTTGGCAGGCGTCATGACTGTGTTTAGCTTGTCTGTGATGTTTGTGTTCACCAGGGTGTGTGACATGCCAGTATCAATCTTGGCCTACATTGCCAATGTCTCGCGATTCGATTCCGCCATCACTGGTATGTGCCATGGTCCGACCAGGCGGTCGTCCACAGCTGGCAATGATGCGGTGGGTGCGACAATCGGTTTGTCCACTTTCGTGCAAACTACCTCGGCAGTGCGAACATCATACAGCTTGTCGCCATGGTTGCTCAACTCATCCCACAAGTAGTGGTCATCCCATGTGTTGTTCGCATCCCACATGTTGGCTGCAGTCTCCTGTTCCGTCGTTGTGTTGGCAGTCTGTGATGCTGATTGGCTGCATCAGAGGCACTTGCCTGGCCACTCATCACAGAGGGGTATATAAGATACCCCACAGCTGGGCCTTAATTGTTGTTGATGTTCCTCAGTTCTTTTATAGGGATTCTACTCTATTGTTTATTATAAACGCTAAAACCATCTTCACACAGTCGCTCCTCCGGTCATGTCCTTGGGCGGTGCAGTGTTGCTCTTCATCAGCACCGCGTCGTTAACCTCAGTCCTGCATATGTCGGCCTGGAAAAGGCCACTCTGATTAGCATGTGGCGGTCGATTGCTGTTCAGTCTGTTCCAGTTGCCCTGGAACGGGGGGCCTCATAGTGGTCTGCCAGGTGCGGTGGTGCGATTATCCAGTGGACCCATTTTCTTCAGGCCCACACTGTTCACAGCTCTGTCATCACGCTGGTTCCCACGTGGTGCGTACCCCTTGATTTTAGGGTGCAACAAGCATTGTACCAATCGGTCTGTTGGAAATAAGCACTGCTTTGATTTTTCCATCCCTAATCCTGCTTATCTTCCT
>JANBQQ010000413.1:0-11361 GCA_027577275.1 Coemansia sp. RSA 988 | reverse complement strand
GCCGTTAATTGTGATATAAACTCTAAAAAAAATTTTGAAAACTGGTGAATTATCTTGCTCTGTAGCCCCATTGGCTTAGTGGAAGAGCATCTCCCTCCTAAGGAGAAGACCCGGGTTCGATCCCCGGATGGGGCTCTAAAGCACTTTTTATTAAAAATATTTTTTTTTTGGAACACGTGAGTTCAGTTAGTATCTGAGAGCATGAAAATTTTTTTTTTAGTGGTTCAGCAAATGAGCCATGTAAATTGGGATCAAACACGCCTTTAACGATTTCTTGTTCCTTTGCTTCATTTAGACAGTTACTTTTTCCTTTAAAAGACAGTTGACAAAACGGATAAGAATTTAGGCAACAGAGATGAGCGAAACCGAAGTATTTTTCGTAGATGGAGCAGTGTCAACTCAAGTAGAAGAGCTTGCAAGAGTATTGGGAACTGAGAAGGGAGTAGAGAATGTGGAGCAATACGTGCAGGAGCTTCTGGGACGTAGCGACGTAACATCAGCAATAGTATCGGAGGGTAGCGGTGGAGTATTGGCTAGACTTTCGGAGGAGCGACTTGAAGCAGCTTACAATCAGTTATTTGCTATAGCAGCATTGGACGGCACTACAGTGGATAGTATTGCAGAGACAGTTGCGCAGGATATTGCAGAGCACGCAGAGAACGGAATAGCTGGACTTCGAGTACTGAATAGCTTGTATAATGTGGTGAAGAGAGGTGGTGCGAGGGCTGCTGTTTTTGGTGGGATGGCGAAACTTGCAGGTCGTACACAGACGGCTGCTGCTTTGGTGGGAGTTGTTCCACGGGTGGTTGCTATGGTAGGGGAATGGGAAGCGGGAGCGGATGGATTGGCGGCGCTGCTTGCGCTGCGTAATACCTTTGATGGAGCGCAGTTGGGTAATGAGGCGTATGCGGTTGAGCTGGCGTATCTCGGCGTTAGTAAGGCGGAGGATGTGGAGCAGACAGCAGAGGTGGCGAGAAGAGCTATTGTGCGCTTTGCCAATTTGAACGGAGTGTGCGATGTGGATGCGTTGGCGGGATTGGCGACAGTTCAGAAGCTCGGACAGCAGCAGAAACTGTCAACGGCGGGCGATCTACTGGAGACAATGTTGGGTAGCGATTTTGCACAGTGGCAGACGTATGCAACGGAGAAGCAGCAGGAATTAGCGGCACTCGGAGTGGATTGCGATAGGGCCAACGACAAGATGAGACTGTTAACGCTGGCTTCGTTGGCATCGGAGCGAGTTGGACAGGCTATACCGTATGCTGAAATAGCAGCGGCTATTGGAGTGGAAGAGGATGATGTGGAACTGTGGGTGATTGATGTTGTACGCTCTGGACTTGTGCAGGGTAAAATGCATCAGGGATCGCGTACTTTGGTTCCTTCGCGTTCTACTTTCCGTCGTTTTGGTAACCAACAGTGGCAGTATTTGGCACTGCGTTTGGATGAGTGGCGTGTTGCTTTGGATGCTCTTTTGCCTGTTGTGCGTAATGCAAGGGAGGTCGCTCAACAGCAGGCTAATAATAGTGCTGGTCAAGCTCGAGTAACTATTGCAGAGTAATAGCTATTATTAAAAAAATCACCACTTTTTTTTCACATCTTCCATACTTTTTGAACTTGCGAAAAATTTCTAAAGACGTTTCTTTTTTTGACTTTCTTTCATACAGTTTCAAATCCTTTACCAATTCAAAACTCCTATTTATAAATATACTGTCGTTAGAGAGTCATGGCAGAACAGACGACGGGCATGGCAAGTAGTTATTAACTGAATCCTTTTTCTACACAGAATACCTGGAAAGTTTATATATTGCATTTTGCTCAATCCAGTTCTTTATTGATTCTGGGGGAGTAGGCAGACGAGTGCGTACGAGCGTATTCGTGGAAGCAGATACGACGATTATGTGCCTATGAAGCAGGAGTAGTTAATCGACGACATGAGTTAAATACAGCGCAAAAGGTAGCCGAGCAACGAGCAGAACTACAACGAACAACACTGACACTTGGAAGACGACGACAAGAGACAGAGACACTACACAGACGAGTAGAACGACGTGCAAGGGCCATGGAAGAGGCAGCAGGAATTGCAGAGCATTTGGGACGTAGAGTGACAGAAGTGGGACGGACATCGGCAACAGAAACAGCAGAACAACGTCGGAGAAGGATTTCACGCATTGCACCGGGATTAAAGCAGGAGCGTATTATTGTGGAGGATCTGCGGGCAATGCTTGCGAGACAGCGTGCGCGAGTGGCCAAGGACATCCAACAGACTTTTCCTGTGGAATTGCGTGGTGATACTTGGAGTGTCTGTGGATTGCGTGTGGGACGTGGTGGAATACAAACCACAGAAGAATCTGCAGCTGCACTTGGCATTGTTGCGTGGATTGTGGATTATGTTGCTCGTGGACTGGGCATCCCGTTGAGGTTTCCACTTATTACTCGTGCTGCACGTTCGGCTGTGGTTGCTCCGGCGGGTGCTGTGGAATGGCCGTTGTATGTAATGCGTAGCTCTGATCGTCCTCGACAACGTATGGCTCAAAGACTACTGGCTGTGGACGTTGAACAACTCCTGTGGCTCTTTGACATTGGTGACGTTGACCGATATGCAATGCTTCCTAATCTGATACAGTTACTAATGGCTATTGAGGCATGTTCATTTGCTCCTTAGAGCGCATTCGTGATCTTGATCTTAGTACTGAATAAATCAACGCGTAAAAACATCAGGCCATGTTTTTTTTCAGTGGAGCTCTTTTTTTATTCTTTGTTTGGAACGCGTTATGACTCTTACGTTCTTTTCTTATACATTTATTAGAATAAGAATACTTGGCTTGTTGACTAATCGTTCTATTTTAAAAAAAGCAATAGCATTATTATGCATCAGATTAGTTATTGACAAACAGCAGTATTTTTTATTTTGAACAACTTTGAGTAAAAAAAAGCAAAATGACTGTTCCACAACAGTCTAATACAATACCTTTGTGGACCGAAGATGTCGTAGTAGCATGGGCGATAGACCGCAGGATGGATGCAGTACCAGAGAGCGAAGTATTAGAATTATCTCGTTTATGTGCACTGTCTATTGAAAGAATGCAGCAGATTGTCAACAAAAGACTTGGACAACAAATGGAGCGACACGGAGAGAGTACATATTACTGGACTATAGAAGACCACAATAGCGAAACCCAAGAAACAACAGATTGCGAGGAGCTATCGCAGGTAGTAGCTCAATTTCCTCGGTTTATGGCATGGGAAGAACCAAAAGAACCAAACGTTGAACTTGATAATTCTCAGAAAGCTCGAGTAGTACAGATAGCACGTATTGCGTATGCTGCGGCTACTGCTTCGGATACATCTGATGAACGTACAGTGCAGTTGGATGCGTTTAGTGCAGTGGCGACTGTGCGTTTTGCTACAGGGAGGCCTATTGTGTCAATGGCTCAGTTACAACTAATACGACAAACGTGGGCTGAGGAAATAGCAAAGCTGAGTAGACGTCGTCGTAGTACACGTACTATCACAGTGGGAAATTTGACTGGCGATGCCATGGAGATATCCGAAGCGACACCAGTGATTCGTAAACAGACACCCCGTAAACAGACACCTCGTAAGCGCGCACGATCGGAGCAGCCGTCCTTAATTGAAGCTATTGATGGCACTGGAGAGTACATACGTGTGACACGGAAAGATAATAGACCGGAAGTGGAGCAGCTTCTGAGAACGAGGGATTTTGTTCCGCTGGTTATTCCGACAACCATTCAGGAACCATCGCATGCTATTACAGATTTGAGAGTGGTGCAGGGAGAGCGCAAGGTGCGTAGACAGATTTTGCCCTTATACGAATATGCTATGGATGGGTTTCCCGGCCCTGTTGATCCTGAGAGATGGTTGGTACAACAGCAATTAAAGTACGTGACGTGGTTGAAAGATGCTGCTGCTTGTCGCTCGGTTACCATAATCAATGAACGTCAACGTAAGAGGTGCAATACCGATGAAACTTTTGGCTCTTTTATGTGTCGTGGTTGCATACAGCGTCAATCCAACTGCTATTGTGCTTTCCGCGGCGTGCGTGTGGTTACTAGACTCACTGCAGTATTGGGCAGTGGCGAACAAGTTACGCGCTTCTTTAAATTGGCAATGATGACTTCCGATCACTCTGCTTCTAAGACCTGTGCACTGCAGGTGGCGTCCCTGCCACTACCACTGTGCTTGGGCGGTGAGGATTGCGAGGACGATGTGCAACGGTGGGCAGAATTCTACCGCCTGTATTCGGCGGCAGGTGCGCTGGTGCCGGCGCTGGATACGGCCGCGGCGACGTTGGCCGAGTACCCTATTGCGTGGGAGGATGGCGCAGTGGAGTACCCACAGCACCCGCAACTGGGATGCTCTACGGCACCGCCAGTCATCCGTCGCGTGGCGCCAGGGACGCGACAACTATGCGACATGTGCAGTACATCCATTCTGGCAACGCACTACACATGTACTATGTGCGCATTGGAAGTGTGTCTACAGTGCTTTGCGGAATGGGATGACACAGCACTGGTAGAGCACGGACGTGTACACGATGCTACGCACCCCATTTCGCGTATTGCTGGATGTCGGCGACTGGGTCGTACAGTAGGCAACATACGGCCCAGCGCAGTGCATGTGCGTAGACAATTTGTGAGAGCATCTGCATTTGAATTAGACGACGTACAGCGTATTCAGAAAAAGACGCAACGCGTAGAAGCACTCAGTCTTCAGCTAAAAGAAAACGGCGCGTCATGGCTTGATTGTGTGGGACCTGTGGGTGATGCTGAGCTAAGCGTATTTAATGCTAGAATGCTTCGTATTACTCAGCGTAGTCGCCATACACACGTACGTGCTCCTTGGGAACTTCCGGTGGCATATGTTGAGGCTGACGAACTCTCGACGAGAGAGTTTTCGCGATTATGGCGACGTGGACAAGTAGTAGTTGTACGTGGATTACTGCAGAGGCTGAGAACTAAACTTTGGCAGCCGGAGTGGTGGATTCGTAGTTTCGGATATGAACTTGTGCGTGTGTTGGATTGCGCAAAGGCTGCGGCTCCTGTTGATGGCGATGAATGGCCGCTGCGTGACTTTTTCAGGCTCTTCGATAACGACGATCGTCATGCTGAATTGTTTGCTGCTGATGCATCGACCTCTTGGGAAACGCGTGCTTCTCAGGTGCGGGAGGGTATACTGAAACTGAAGGACTGGCCTCCTGCCGAAGACTTTCATCGTCGTCTGCCTGAACATTTTGAAGCATTCGTCGATGCTCTACCGTTTCCAGAGTATACTCACCGTGATGGCGCCTTCAATCTAGCTGCTAGACTACCTGCTGCTGCTGTTCCTCCAGATCTTGGCCCGAAAATGTACTGTGCTTTTGGATCCAGTGACTCTAAAGGTGGTGTTGGTACTACTAACTTGCATTGTGATATGGCAGATGCTGTTAATATTATGGCGTATGCTTCGCGAGGATTCTTACAGCGTCATTCTATTGATGTCCCTGGTATTTGGACGCGTGATCAAGGTCCCGATGTTCCTGGGGCCCCTGATATGGAGGGACCGTCGACTCCGCATTCGGACCGTGTGACGGCGGCTGCTGTGTGGGATATTTTTCCACCACATGTGGTCGACCCCCTGCGGGCTTACATTCGCAAACGCAGTGACTCTACTGATGGAGATCCTATCCACGATCAGGCTACTTTCTTAACGCAGCCGCAGCGAGAGGAACTTTTCCAACAATTGGGCGGTGACGAAGGTATCTGCTATCGTGTTCATCAAAATCCTGGCGATGCTGTCTTTGTTCCTGCTGGTTGTGCTCATCAGGTTTGCAATTATGCATCGGCTGTTAAAGTCGCTATGGATTTTGTTTCTCCTGAACGTATTGAGTATTGTCGTCGTTTGACTGAGGAATTCAGAAACCTTCCTTTGTCTCATCCTCGTCGTGCTGATCTTCTTCAGTTAAACAGTATCCTTTGGTGGGCTTTTGCTGGTGATCAACCCATTCCTTCAAATGATCCTTCAGCTACTCCTCCTGCCAAATCTCAAAAACAAAAGAAAAAACGTGCTGCTTAATTTTCTTTAATAATTTTCACCCTATTATAATCAACATTTTTGTTTACTTTCCTCTTACCCTCTCATATTTCATCAATTTTACGCAACGTCTTCACTTTTCTCTTCTGGTTTTATTTTAAAATTTCTTTAAAGTGTTTTTTTTTCGTTGTTTCAAATCGATACTTTTTTTCTAGATATGAGTATGACGCAGACTCCCAACTCTTTGAGTACTCTCTTGGAAGAGTCCAAGAGACTTACTACTCATCTAACTTTAGCAGAGATTCCTGCAGTTCAGCGTGGAATAGATTTATTAGAATCTGAATCCCGCAAGTTAGTAGCACGTTCAGTCCGTAGTGGAAGAGGCGTAGTTGATCCACGAGCTCAATCACTTTTAGCAAATTCTGGAATTGACGTAGATGGATTAGCAGATAGTGCAGCACCTGCAGCACTTCTTTCTGCTTTTGAAATGCTGCAACCTACTTATGATGCTAATGTAGAGAGTTTCTTGTCCCAACAACATGAACAATCTATTGTTAATGCTATTGAGGAAAGTGAACTCTCTACTTTGGATGATTTTGACTCTGGTATGGCTGCTCATATGCAACAGGTTTGGGATGATTCTCAAAGAAGGCTTTTTGAAGAACTTGGCCAGTATCAAGCCTCTTCTTATTCGTCGGATACTCGCGCTTTTGCCTCGGCTTTTATGAATCAGTCAGATGTTCCTATCCCTGATTCTTCTACTTTCCCTGGAGCTGCTGCTGTTACTTTTGATCTGGAGTCTGGTGATGGAAAATGTGTTACTCAACCAAGAGTCGAACGCTACGCGCAGGTTGTACGCGGTCTTAATGATGCTCGTGTTGTTGCGGCTTCTCGTTCTGTCGCTGCTACACCCCAGTATGACTTGTTGAAGGGCTTGGAAAAGGCTACTGCTGATAGTGCTCGTGAATTGAAGAGTCGTCAGATTGGACAAGTATGGTCACTTCTCGCTCATTATTATTCTAATAAGGATGCCACTCCTACACGCATTGTTTCGGGCGCTTGCACGTATCTTGAGGAAACTTTTGCGGAACATGTCGACCGCATTGTCGCGCAATATCCTCACGATGCTAATGTTGGTGGTGTGCCATCCATCCATCGTAAAGTTAGAGGCTTCCTAGATGTTCTGTTTGGTCGTCTTGGTCGTGTACCACAGTTCTTGGAGGTTTTCAATTCGGAAGCCATTTGGGCACATATGTTTGTGCTTTATCGTTGTGGTCATCGTCAGGAACTACTCAAATACGCTTTGGAAATGGAGGATATTATTACAGATAGCGATCCTGGATTTGTTGCCCATCTCAAAGCCTTTTTGGATCGCGCCTCCTCCTCCTCCTCATCTTCTATCCGTAGTGATATTCCTATTTCATCGTCTGCATTGTCGTCGTCACTCGAAGATCCATACAAGGCTGCGCTCTACAAAGTACTCGGACGTGGAAATGTACCAAAGAAAGCTACACAGGAAGTTGTACAGACTACTGAGGATTATCTTTGGACTAATCTCGTGCTTATTCGGGATGCTGATATTATTGCCGTGGCTACTGGACACCCTCGCAATACTCTAGATGCCCTACAAGCGCTTATGCTCAAGTTCGGCGCTGCTCATTTTGATCCGAATGGAAACAATCCTCTGCTGTACTTGCGTGTGCTATTGCTGTGTGGTCTATTTGAGAATGCTGTGGATTATCTGCTGCAGATCGATCGCTATCAGATTGAGGCTGTCCATATGGCTATTATGTTGGCTTTTGCTGGTCTATTGCGAGTGACGGAGGCTGAACCAACCGGATCGTTTTCCAGTTATTTAGTTCATGATTCTAATGCTGCAACGCCGCGTTTGGACTTTGCTCGCATGCTCGTGCACTATGCTCGTGCTTTACCTGCTTCGATGACTGATAATGCTGTGCACTATTTGTTGCTACTTACTCTGCCTACGTTGGACTGCGTCAACAAGGACGATAATGGTGCCTTCAGACAACGCGTTGTTTGCGAACAGGCCGTAGTGAGACTCATGTATGAACGCCAGGAGTACGCGCACTACCTCGGTGATATTCAATCAGACGGTACTCGCAAACGTGGTTTCCTTGAACGTTACCTTCCTCTCTTGGGCATTACTAGCAGCGAGCAGTTTTCACAGACTATTATCCGTCGTCTTGCTGACCGTAGTCGCGATGAAGGCAGACTTGCTGATACTGTGTTGCTGTATAATCTTGGCGAGCGCTACAATACTGTACTCAATGTTCTTTGCAAGCAACTTGGCGAATTGCTCTACCTCCGTGGCAGTACTAATGGCAACAATGGTGCTGCTTCAAGTGATTATTCAGCTCCTATTGGTCTGGGTCTTGGATTGGACGATGTTGAGGGCGTGGCGCGTGCGGTTTTGGCTCACTATAAACAGCGTGATCATATTGCGAGAGTGCTCGATAATGCAGCGGTTAATACATGCACTACGCTGTTGGCCATCATGGATTTCTTGAATAGTCACCGCCGTGGTGCATACGAAGAAGCCCTAGAGACCATTGAGGCCACGCAATTGCTTCCTCTGGCTTCTGCCAAAACTAATGGCTCGACTTCTGTTGCCAATGGAATGAATAATAGCGATGTTGCAATGGCTACGCAATATTCCGAACGTGTGCGCGCACTTGATGACTCTATCACACGCAACTTTTCGTTGGTGTTACTTTCTACTATGGATACCTTGTCGAGATTATATGCTGGTTTGAAGGAATCCATGTTCTTGGATGCTATTAAACAAGCAAATATGCAAATACTGCGTAAAAAAGCTAGAACTTTAATGGTATTCGCTGGAATGATTCAGTTCCGTATGCCCTCAGATACTTATGCTAAACTGAATCGTATGGATGTCTTTATGAATTAGCTTTTCTCATATCAATTTTTTTTATTATATTTTCTCGCTATAATTCATGGACCTCTTTTTGCTCTGTGCATGTAACACTTCACTAATAATAGAGGAATGTTTAAGAAAATGTCTTTTCTATTATGCAAACAAGAAGTTTGTAAATGTTTATAATTATATCTCCTGCGTTATTATTACTTCTGTAAAACAAACTGTATCCACAAACCCAAGTGGTTAGCAGGCAAAGCATATACTTCCAATTATACCAATTACAAGGACATCTTTTTTGTTAACCCCTATTAATTTATGTTGAAGTTCTTGCCTGAAGGCACGAGGTCAAGAAGAAAGAAGAAGTATTTATTGAGGGAGCCTTCAAGAACAGCAGGCAGAAGACAAGGGACAAGACCAGGCCCTTCATATAGGCTTCTGGCTGCGAAAAGAAAAGAGTAAGAATAAGCCAAGTGCTATCAGTGTTCTTGTTGGAGAAGATAACACTGAGAGCACTGTGGGTTGACAGTAAACACTGCCATAAAAGGAAGATCAAACCATACATGCATGGATGCCACCATGCTAGTGACCCATGTGGTGTGATAAGGAAGGTAAGGAAGATAAGCAGGATTACGGATGGAAAAATTAAAGTAGTGCTTATTTCCAATAGCTTATACCCATGCCTTCCATCTCTTCCATCAATGTAACAGCCACATCAGGATCATCATAATTTTCTATAGCATCTTTCATAGCGCGCAATCTAGCTTCAGGATTAACATTCATAAAAATGCGAGAAGTGACAATAACACCATCACAACCCATGCTCATAAGCAGAGCAGCATCTACAGGTAAAAATATATTACCAGCACCAAAAAAAGGTACAGGTAATTTCTTCAACCTTGCAATCATTCTTATAAGATCAATAGGAACCTTGCTCTCAGATGCAAATTTAGACCACGTAATCACGTCACCATCAGCAACCTTTCCTATTTCATCGAATATTTTCTTTGCATAATCGATTGCCTTTGAAGTACCAGCATCTTCATCAGAATCAAATTTTGTACGAATTATAGAAGCTCCCTCTGTAATACGTTGAAGAGCTTCTTTTAAGTTTGATGCCTCAGCAATAAATGGTATTTTAAATGGATGTTTTTGAATATGGTCTTCTGTTGCACCTGCATCTACATACTCAACCTCCTCTATAAGATTTACTAAACCTGCTTGTAAGCCCATTGCTTCTAGTTTATGACCTGTGCGTACACGACCAATTACTGGAATTGTTACCATATCCATTACTTCATGAATAACATCGAGTTCGGGTCCAAATGGAAAACCATGGAACGATTTTAATTCACTATAAGACATTTTAATTGGTATTACTGCTCCTGCTCCAAATGACTCTGCTATATATGCATCACTGGGTGATCTTACTACTACTATCATTTTACCTACTAACATTTTGGCTAAACCTATCTTGACTGCATAGCGTTTTGTTCTCTCTTGGGTGGAATCTGAACTACTCATCCTGGGGGTTTTTTCAAAAGTGAAAAATAGAAATTTTTTATATGTATGTAATGAAATAAGCAGTTGGATAAAAATAAATTACAATAAAGAATAAAATAAAAAATTGAATCCCTTCCACAGAATTATTTGGCATAAACTGTTGATATCCTTTCCACAAAATACTTTTGTTAGAAAAAAACAAGCAGTTAATTATATTCCTTTGACATTAAGGATGCTTTTCCTTTTCCCTCTTTCTTTTCCTTTATTTTTTTGTAGCTATTTAACACAAAAGCACACATTTTTGCTTTGATATATGGTGTCACATCCATGCACATGGACTAGATGTGGAGGTGGGCTAAAAGGGCAAATATTTTAAAAACAGTTTTGTCGTTAATATGCTCCAGGACACATTTATTCAACTGGAGAAACCAGCCACACCCCCTCTTACATATGTGGCATAAGAAGTATCAACTGTTCTTATGTGATGTTGGTGGTTTAACCTGTACAAAAAAGTTTATCTAATATGTATAAACAAATTATTGAATTGCATACAACTAATGACAAAAGGATTCATTAATTTTCACTAGCATTCAAACAATGATAAAGTTGGATATATTTTGATGCAAAAACTGTCTTGCTTATAGAGCGTGATTTGGCTTTGCCACTTGTATAAATAGATCCTGAAGCTCTGAAGATCAGAATTGTGCTAAAAATTTGTTCTTTTAGTTTATTCCTATGCTAGTCCAGGAGCATGTGTGTGACAGTTATAATATTCACGACTTTGACAATCTCTGTTGACCTCCACTGCATGCCGCTCATCAGTGCTTTTCAAGCAGCAGCAATTGCTCCTAGCAGCCTCAACTGCATGCTGCTCATCAGTGCTTTTCAAGCAGCAGCAATTGCTCCTAGCAGCCTCAACTGCATGCTGCTCA
>JANBQQ010000412.1:0-11374 GCA_027577275.1 Coemansia sp. RSA 988 | reverse complement strand
GGAGATGCTTAGGGATTGAGATTTAAAACTAGTATACACATACATGCAAAAGCTACTAAAAGTGAATATAAAGTTGAAGCAACAAGTTTAACAAGCATAGAGTTAAAATAAAAGTATGCAGTGTCTGGCGCTGCAGGAAGGACTTCTATTTTGAGTATCCTATTACTGTATATAATGTTATGGGCAGGCTGAACTTCATACAACAGGGAAGATTGTTGTGGGTAACTCACAGTGCTAAGTTACCCCAACAGTGTGCTGGTCCTGGGGTTCTAGACTGGCAGGGATCTGCCAGCAGAACCAGGATCCTGCTTCTCTTTATAATAGTCTAGTTTGCTTACATAGTTTCTTAGCTTGCAATATACTGCATTGGATAGGGATTTTGGGCAAAAGACTTCTAGAGTCGGAACCATGTTAAAATAGCCTAACAGGATCCAATAAAGCCACACTGCTGGATACCAGTGCAGATGGCTCTTTTGTCAGCGTTCACATGGCAAAAGAATTGGATCTACCTTTGGAGCAGCTGCAGCAGCCCTGTGTGGTTGTGGATGCTGGGAAACGAGAGCTTGGCAGAGTGGAATTCATGACCAAAGTCCCTCTGTTGCTTGATGGGGGCATTGAACTGACTGTGGAGTTTAAAGTGGTGCCAATTGCTGTGCCATTCATTTTGGGCATACCATGGATGAAGGAGCACAATGTGGCAATCAAGACAAAAGACACATGCATGTTAATTGACTATGAGGGCAGGCGTGTGAAGATCTCATGCACACCACCAATCGGACAGCCCCTGATTGACATGGAATCTGCGGAACTGAACCTTATTACATTTGAGGAGCTTGAGGAACTCAATGATGCCAAAATCAAGTACTTTGTGCTCATCAAACATGATGAGTCTGACTTGCACATCTACATGCTAGACGATCATAGCAACTCTTATGAGAATGACTGGCAGGTGAAAGGGAGGACAGAACTGCTGTTAGACAAGTTCAGCAACGTTTTTGCAGAACCACCAGTTGGACTTCCACCCAAGCATGCAATGGATCACCAGATTGTTCTTATGCCAAATACACAGCCAATTGCTCATATGGCATACAGACAGAATCCAGAAAAACAGGCCGAGATAAAGTGTCAGATTGATGCTCTGAAGGCTGCAGGTTATATTCAGGATTTAAATTCACCAGGGGCCATGCCAGTTTTGCTGGTTGGCAAGAAGGATGGTAGTATGCGGCTTTGCATCAACTACTGTGCTTTAAATGCCAGAATGGTGAGGGATTGCTATCCATTACCACTGATTGAAGATTTAATTGCAGCTATGCATGGCGCTAAAGTGTTTTCCAAGTTGGACCTGCACCAGGCATATCATCAAGTGCGTATTGCTGAGGGGGATACAGAAAAGACTGCATTCACCACATGCCATGGATCATTTGAGTACACAGTCATACCATTTGGGCTCTCTAACACCCCTGCGACATTCCAGTGACTGATTCAAAATGTGCTTGCTGATATGTTAGATAACAGTGTTGTGGCATATCTGGACGACATTTTGGTATACTCACTGACAATTGAAACTCATACAGTACTGCTGCACAAGGTGTTAAACGGACTGTGCAAACACCAGCTGTACGTTAAACTGGAGAAATGTGCATTTTACCAACACCAGGCTGGTTTCCTCAGACATATTTTGTCTGACCGCAGCATTGAGACAGACCCTGAAAAGATTGCAGCAATAAAAAATTGGCAGATTCCTAAGTCACTGACAGATGTCCATGCTTTTCTTGGGCTGACGGGTTATTATCACCGATTTGTAGACCAATTTGCAGCAATTTCTGCACCATTATCTGAATTATTAAAGGATGACAAGTTTAAATGGACCAGCGCAGTGGGAAAAGCTTTTACAGCTTTGAAGAAAGCAATGACCAGTACACCAGTGTTGGTGACTTTTGAACCATCAGCGCCTAAGAAAGTCAAGACAGATGCATCCGGATATGCAATCAGTGGTGTGTTGTACCAGGCTGACAAGGATGGGCACTGGCACCTGTTAGCTTATTATTCAAAAAAGCTGACAGCTGTGGAATGGAATTATATGGTGACAGAGCAGGAGCTGCTTGGGCTTGTCTGCTGTTTGTGTACATGGGAACATTGGCTGAACCAGGATGTTGTCATCGAGATGGATCATAAGGCTCTGGAACATTTATTTACCCAGGCTGACATTTTGGGATGGCATGCATGCTGGATTGAGATGCTGAGCAGATATGATGCACTAATCAAGTACCAACTGGGTGTGCAGAATGCTGTGGCTAATGCATTGTCGCAGGCATCATGGCTGCATCCATCTGCTATGGATACAGTGACATTGGATGAAGATGACAATGGTGAAATGCCGCTTGCTGCTGTTGCTGATGTAGATGCAGAAAAAGCAAAAGTAACTAACAATGCTATTTCTGTTGACAATGCTGTTGATGATGACAGTGATGTATTTTTTGATGCACAGTATTGGATCCTGTGTTAAGTATTTGCATGGTTCCAACTCTAAATAGTCCTTTGCTCCAATTCCCTTTCCAATGCATTGTATTTGCAAGTAAGAAACTATCTAAGCAAACTAGACTATTGTAAAAGAGAAGAAGGATCCTGGTTCTGCTGGCGGATCCCCGCCAGTCTAGAACCCCAGGACCAGCACACTGTTGGGGTAACTTACCCATGTGAGTGACCCACAACATCACCCCCAGTTTTACTAGTGGCACGGCATTTCGTCACCTGCCTGGTGGCCCACTGCATCACGTTCTGCAGCTGGGCTTGAACCGTGGGTGTCTTGGTGGCCTGGTAAGCTGCTACCAGGCTGGAGTCATCAAAGTTTGTGGCAGGCTCCCACATGTCGTGTTGAGCTGTATAGCCACGCCACCGTACTAAGTACAGTGGGGCCTTGCTGACCTGAAGATGATGGTCATGGATGAAGTCCACCTCATACATGTCATTGGGGAGGCGCATCGCCTTGTCCACAGGGATTAGATGGTGCATCTTGTAGGTCCCTGTGGGCAGTTCGGGTGCATCAGTGGAGTTGTCCCATTCCAGGGTGTATCCTCCATTTCGTATGACCATTTGGATGCAGAACGGGCCCATTGGCACCACCTTGTGTTTCCTGGCCGCGCGGTTGATCAGTACCACACAGTCACCACATTGGAGGTCCATGGCCAGGTGTTTCTTGTTAAAGTCGAGTACCATGTGTGTTTGATACTCGAACAAGTTCCTAATGACCTCCAGGTGGATGATGAGGTTGCGGAACTTGGACAGTGTTTCTAGCGACAGTTCGTCCATCAGATCACGCACTGCATGCTGAAGCACAGATGGAGACTTGATGTTCCGCCCAAACATTGCCATCATGGGGGACATACCAATGCCACAGTGTGTGGCGGCATTGCAACTGCACATGACCAGAGGGAGTTGTATATCCCACTTGGTGAGTGCATTGAGCTGCAGCTTGTTCAGGATGCATTTTGCCTGTTGCACCCCACGTTCTGCTAGCCCGTTCGCCAAGGGGTTGTAGGGCATTGTTGTAGGAAATCTGGCTGGCTGTGTGGAAACACGTCAGTGCAGATCTTCCTGCATTCTCTTTTACAATATATAAACACTTTGTGTTTATATTTTTAATGATGCATATACACCTTCATGTTTATATTTTTATAATGAAACATCAAGACAAGGACTCGACGGGTCACTTATAGAAGTGCCCATCATTTGCCAACTTTAGTTTAGTTTTCCCAAGTCCTTTTCTTCCAATTTGTTTGTAGCTTAATATAGTTGTTAGGCTAGTGAACTTGGGGAGACGAGGCAACAATGTCTTTAAGCATTTACACTCTTTATCATTTCAATACTAATTACTTTTAAATAAACTTTTGCTTTAAATCTCATTCCGTTTATCAGTGTATATTTGTAGTAAATATGCTGAAAACTACAGTTGTTGTGTGGTGCTCAGTGCTGGTCGTGCGCAACAGATGATCCATGACAGCGTTCACAAATTCGGTGCTGTTATCTGACTGGATGATCATCAGGAATCTGAATGCACAGAAGGTAGGGAGTAATGCCAGTACCATGGTTATTGCACTCTTGTTGCATAGGGGTGCTAGAAACATGAATTGGGTGAACACATCCACCACCACCAGGATATAAACATTCCCGGCTGACATTGCCCAATGTGGTCCCGTCAGATCAATCGCAATGTGGTCCATAGGGCGGGTTGCTGTAATCGGGACCAATGGAGCATAGCCCGGTTGTGTCTTTGTCATATGCATGCACACGATGCATTTTCCGACCAGTTCATCGCAGTCCTTGGCCGGTGTTTGCCAGTCATGCCCATCTGTGCATACTGCATTTGCCAGCGTTTCTGCATGGAAATGGCCCAGGCTGTGCACTTGTGTGAGTATGTCCTGACATACATCTTCGTCCAGGACCAGCGGTGCATTAGTGATGTTGGTGTCAGCGGTAGTGGACACTGAACATATTATAACTATTAATGAAGTAGAAGATAAGCTCCATCATCAACAACTGAAAATTAGAAAACACTTAAATATGTGCGCATATGCACCCACCAGTTGGGATCACATGTACCCCCTTGATCTGCATATGCGCATGCCTGATCAGGAGCGTTGCACTTGTGTGACAGAACAGATGGCTATGTCAGTTGAGCCTGTAGGAAATCTCGCTGCTGTGGATGCACTGCAGCATAGAGTTTCCTGCATTTATTCTTTCATGATCATTTCCCTCAAGACATCCGTTTCCCTCAAGACCTTTCCTCACCTGATCGCATCTTATGACCACATCAATTCACCAAGAATTTAATCAAGGACTTGGAGGGCTCCTTTTAAGGCGCCCTCCGCTCACTCAACTTAGTTCAGTTTTCTCTCAAGTCCTTCTATTCCAATTAGTTTGTTAGCTTAATAAAGTTGTTAGGCTAGTGAACTTCGGGAGACAAAGGCAACAGTGTATTAAGCATTATTATTTAAATTGTTTTTAAATTCTAACTATTATCTTATTTCGTTAGTAGCATTAACATCTAATAAATATGCTATAAACTACAGAGCCGAATCCGTTCACCCCCCGCTGCGAAATGCCAAGTCCCTCAAGGCGCGCCACTGGTTGCAAACGAGTGACCAGCATTAACATCTCAAAGATCACCTGCGCAATCTTGGCATGGCGACTTACCTTGAAATTCCCTGCAGTGCTGTTAAACAGAATGATCTGCAGCTCACCATGATATCCAGCATCAACGACACCGCCAACCACATCTACATCCTGTGCTGCGAGTCCTGACTGGGAGGCCAAGCACAGGTAGCAGCCATGGGGGCATGTGATGTGCACCCCTGTAGGCACTCGCTCGCGGCCTCGAGGGGGATAACAACTGCTCTGGCCATGCATAGGTCCCATCCAGCATCATTGGCATGTGCGCGGCACGGGAGTGGGATCTCAGGGTCATGCAGATACACTGATATGACCAGTGGTGCCATGTTCGCTGCATCAGTGTTCGACACTGTAACCAAGTGTACCATCAACTGGTGTCCGAGACGTGACAGTTGGTCTGGCAGCAGGTGCAGGATGCCAGGGCAGTGCTCAACATTGAAGTTGAATCGCTGCAGCATCATGTACCAGCGCGCAAGCATCGGTGATACCTCCTCACATGTCTGCATCCATAGGAGTGCCGCATGGTCGGTGATGACCATGAAGCAGCGGCCACTGAGGTACTTGCAGAAACTGTTCAGCACAAAAACAATGGCAAGCAATTCCCGTTGCGTAATCGGGTATCGCGTCTGTGCCAGAGAGAACGACTTGGCCACGAATGATATGAACCAGTGGCAGTTTAGGTTGTCCACCTGGTAGAGCACTGCACCCATGCCCATGTCGGATGTGTCAGTACTGATGAACATTGGCCAGCACAGGTGCGGGATGAAGAGTGCCACTGCGTTTGCGGCCACAGCATGCATGCGTTTGAACGCCTGGAGTTGCACTGCCGACAGCATTACTGAGGCGCCTTTGGCACCACCTGTCAGCTCATGAAGTGGTGCAAGGATGCGACTGAGCAATGGCAAGTATTCGCGCACATAGTTGAGTACGCCCAGAAAAGCGTGTACCTGAGTTGCTGTCGATGGGACAGGCCATTCATGTAGTGCAGCAAGTCGTTCAGGTTCAGCCGCATGACCCTCGCTGGACACGATGAAGCCCAGCAGGTGGACCACTGGTAAGCCGAAATGGCATTTGTCCATGTTCAGTGGCAACTTGGCCTGCGTCAGTTAGTGCAGGATCTCACATACGTGTTACACATGCGCGGCTGTCGATGCGCTGAACACGACGATATCATCAATGTAGGCATGCACATATGGGCATCCGTTCAGCAGACAAGAGATGACGTGCTGGAACTGTGCAGGCAGATTTTTTAATCTGAAGGGGGCACACATATACACCCAATGTTTGTGGTCCCAGGAGAATGCAGTCTTCGGCTGGTCCTTGGCAGTGAGAGGGAAACGGTGATACACCTGAGTCAAGTCCAGCATAGTGAAGACCTTCACCCTGGCTATGTCCTTGATTATATCCTGGACGATGGGCAGAGGAAAAACATCGTCATCGGTAATGGCATTCAGCCAACAGTAGTCCACCACGGGACGAGCGGCAGTCATCTTACCTTGAGCACCCTTCTTTGGCACCAGGAAGATCATTGAGTTGTATGGGCAGTTCACCAGTGCCCACGTAATAAAGCCCGCCTTCCGCAGGTCCGTGACTAGTGCATCTACCTTAGATGAGTCCACTTTGGAAAATCAGGGTTGTACCCAGTACACCTTGCGGGGTCCAGATGTGGGGATGCGCATGAGCGCCTCTGGGATGGGGCACGGCTCATGCGGGTCCAGACCTACATTCGCGCCTAGTTCGCCGGTCAGTGCTGCTAACATCCCAGCATGGTGAACTGAGTTGTTGGCTCGGTCTGGACTGGCCACATCAGGTTTGACAGTGGTTGCGAGCGGTTCATCACTGCAGTCGCACAGTATGCTCATCAAGTCACCAATTGGGTATTGTGACAGAATGTCATGCCCAATCAGTATCGGTGATCTGCACTTTCCTGGTAGAACTTCTGCACTAATCTCGATCTGGTGGCAGGTGGTGTGCAGGGTTAGCGGGAATGTGCCCACCCTAGGCATGTTCGTGCCTTCAATCGCTAGATGGATCTCGCCCTCAGCAGGCGTCACAACTGCGTGTAACTCATCCGTGATGTTTGCGCTCACCAGGGTGTGTGACACACCAGTATCAATCTCGGCCCACGTTGCCAACGTCTTGCTGTTCGATTCTGCTGTCACCGGTATATGCCATGGTCCGACCAGGCAGTCGTCTGCCGCCGGCAATGATGCAGTGGGTGCAACGATCAGTTTGTCCACTTTCGCACAAACTACCTCAGCAGCACGAACATCATACGACCTGTCGCCGTGGTTGCTCAACTTGTCCCACAAGTAGTGGTCATCCCATGTGTTGTTCGCATCCCACATGTCAGCCGCAGTCTCCTGTTCCGTCGTTGCATCAGCGGTCACTCCTCTGGTCATGTCCTTGGGCGGTGCAGTGTTGCCCTCCATCGGCGCTGCATCATTAACCTCGGTCCTGCATACATCGGCCCGGAAAGGGCCACTCTGATTCACATGCAGCAGTCGATTGCTGTTTGGTCTGTTCCAGTTGCCCTGGAACGGGGGCCCTCTCGAAGGACCACCAGGTGTGGCAGTGCGATTATCCGGTAGACCCATTTTCTTTGGGCCTGCGCTGTTCGCAGCTCTGTCATCGCGCTGGTTCCCGCGTGGCGCATACCCCTTGATTTTAGGGTGCAATGAGTGTTGTACCGATCGGTCCAGGAAATGGTGTAGGTCCTTGTAGCGCAGGTCCCCGCGCGTCAGTACCTGGAACGTTTCATCGGACTTGTTTACAAACCTGTAGCCCACGTCAAGGTCGCCCTCTCAAATCCAGAGTGGGAATTGGTTCAGCAGGAGTTGCTGTACCACGCGGTTGAGACTGTGCAGGAAATACGTGCATGCTTTGGGGCTGTTCTTGGGGATGTTCGTGAGCATCCGCATCTTCTCGAACATTTGCATGAACACCAGGAACGGCCAGAAAACGTCCATGCGGCCCTCTGCGAGTTGTCTTCACACGATCTCCGGCATCACTAGAGGCTTAATCATATCACCGATGATGGCGCATACCTCATGCCAACATGGTGACGGCTTGACGTGTAGGTACAGTGCAAGCATGCCCTGGTAGAACGTGTCCACTGAGGCCATGACGGCTTGTGCCCCCCATATATCCAGATCCAGCCCCTGCGCTTGGACTGTCATCGCTAAATCCATCAGGTAGTCATATGAGTCGTCACCTAATTTGAACTGCAGCAGCTTGTCGGGCAGTCGTTGCTGGTGTTTGCCTGGCGTGGCCGGCATTGGTCAGATGTATGCCCGAGTCTGAATCGTCATCGGCATGGCGATGGTGTATGTCATGCGTAGGTGCGGTGGCGGTTCCGAGTCGCTACCCCTGAACACTTCAGGAGTCTCATCCTGTGCAAAGCCCAGTCCATTAAAACAAGTATGGCGTGACGGGTTCTGAGTGGGTGCTGATGCCACTGCAAATGTGCAGTCCGAGTCCCAGGTGGTGATTGGTCCTGGGTTGCAGTCGCTCATGGGTTGTCACTGTTCAGCGGTGCAAGCTGGTCTGGGTTGGCCATGCGCTAGGAAGTTTGAGCTGTGGGGACCCTGTCGTTCCTGCAACTGGGGGTTGCCTTCTCCACGGCACACGTACCACTGCACGTATGCCTGCTGAAGTTTGGGGGAATGCATGAATTTGGTGTCCATCCCTCACTCCTCGGGGGACACTTTGTCTGTCAAAGGCAGGGCTGCTGCATGCTCCCTATCATGCATCCTGTTGATCTGGCATCCCATTGCGAAATGCAGATATGCCCCTGGTACCTGATCCAGGTATGCGTAACTTGACGTCCCCTGCAGGTGAGCACCTGCTGTGTTGTCGGGGCCCATCTCCTCAGGCATCGGCGATAATGCTGCTTACAGCCTGTGGGTCACAACGCGTGTAGTCTGCCCTTGTTGGCGGGGCACTGCCAGTGGCCCATTTGAGGTGGGGGGCACAGGATTAGGGTACGCCCTGATTGTTTCCCCAGGGTCCACCCTATCGTCCAATCAGAGGTCGGACTGTTCCTGCACAGAGATACCGTGGTGCTGGTCTGCGGTTACAAACGTATTTTGATCTACTGGCCTTGCGGCCGCTGAATTAGCTGCGAAGTGTTCACGAAAATGAGTCAGGCAGTAATGGAGCAGATTGTTTCCATGGTGTCCAAACTTGTTGATCTCCACCGGGTGCTGTCCCTTGTTCATGTACTGTGTATCTCATGCTCCTGTGCTCACAGATGAGTGAGCTCCGTCTGATCCTTTGTAATCATGTGGTACCGGGGTACCTGGTTCAGATCGCCCAGTTGGTGTGTCCGCGAACCTCGGATAATGGTTTCCAGACGATGCCTCGTCTGGGAGGTTTCTTATGTTTTTGTTGTTGTTGTTCATTGTAAACAAATAAAAGCCAAAAGGAAGTAAAAAGTAGTAAAGGTTTTGTGTGCTGGTGCACACGGATAGGGAAAAAAATATTGGATCCTGTGTTAGATATTTCAAAAGGTTCGACTCTAAATAGACTTATCGCTCCAATTCCCTATCCAATGCAATCTATTGCAAGTAAGAAACTATATAAGCGAAAAGTAGACTATTAAAAGAGAAGAAGGATCCTGGTTCTGTTGGCGGATCCCCGCCAGTCTAGAACCCCAGAACCAGCACACTGTTGGGGTAACTTAACCATGTGAGTTACCCACAACAACTGCCAACCAAGATTAACAATTATCTGGAATATCAGATTGAGAAGATTGTGTCGCATCGGCAGTTTAGGAACAAACAGCAATACCTTGTGCATTGGAAAGGTTATGGTGAGAATGAGAGAACATGGGAACCCGAGAATACATTCACAAATGCAAAGAAAGTTCTAAAGGACTATAAAGTTGCTAACGGTCTAGCTGGACGTACCAGAGTTTAGTCCTAAGAAGGGGCGAATGTAATGATGAAAGCTATGATTGCTTTGGCAACATATGATTAATGCCTTGACTTTCATCAACGCATCATGATGATGAGGGAAGTTATAAAATGCATCTGCCAAGTCCATTCTCCTATAGCTAGTTCTCTTTAAGTTCTTTCTGGGATTTCTTTTGCCAGCTTACTTAATAGTATTAAAACAGTTTAACACCTACAGTCACTGGAGATTCCTGAACTGCCATGGGACAGTGTTGCAATGGTTTTTGTTATGAAATTGCTAAAGTCAAGGAATGGTTGCTCGGCAGTGATGCCAGTCATTTGCTGACTGACAAAGATGGTGCATTTTGTAGCAACCAGCAATGACACAACATCAGTTCAGATGGCGTGGTTATTCTTTATGGAAGTTATCAAGCTGCATGGATTACCTAAGATGATAGTCAGTGATAGAGACCCCAAATTCACATCTCAGTTCTGGTGCAAACTATTCTGTTTGTGTAAGACGCAGCTCAATATGAGCATGGCAAATCATCCACAGACAGATGGACAAAGTGAGCATGCAAACCAATCCCTTGGAGCACTGCTGCAGGCGAGATGTACAAAGGATAAGAATTGGGATGAGCATCTGCCAGCTGTGGAATTTGCATTTAACAGTCCAATGAATTTGTCCACAGGGTTTTCACCATTTGAACTGAACCAGGGATTTGTGCCATACATGCCAGTACAGGGCAAGAGTGCCTATGTCCCAGCAGCTGGGGAATTCCTGGAGCCTTGGCACAGCAAACTGGCCACTGCCAAAGAGAATATTAAGCATTCACAAGAGCAATTGCAGAAGTACCATGACAAGAAACGTGTTGAATTAAAACTGAATACTGGTGATGAAGTTCTAGCGTCGATGGGCTTGACATTGCCCAAACACCTGAAGTCGGATGACAAGTGCACACTCTGGGATAAATGTCACGGGCCATACAAAGTGGTTGAAGCTAAAGGGCCAAATGCCTATAAGCTAGATCTGCCCACTACTCTCAAGATCAATCTGGTGATTAATGTGGAACATCTCAAGCGTTTCCAGTCCTCTACACAGTTCCACTTTACTAGCTACCATCTGCCACCCAATATGATTGAGAACCAAGCAGAATGGGAGGTCGACAAAATTGTTGATGAGCGTGTTGCTCCCCCTTTAAGTACACAGGGAAGTGTGATGGCTGATCGCAAGCCAGAAGACAATCCGCAAGGTGTAGTTTGTTTCGTAGTAGAACTTGTTCAGTTCCTCCAAGCTAACTGATCACAAC
>JANBQQ010000411.1:0-11391 GCA_027577275.1 Coemansia sp. RSA 988 | reverse complement strand
TACCTTTAGTGAGGTAGTTGTATTAAAACTATTCAACAATTAAGCGATCATACAAACTGCACTCATCTAACAAGAAATACATGCTATGAACCCAAGGTGTCTTGTGAACCTACCATTTCTTCTGTCGCTGATCCATATCCTGATCTGCATTCTAATCTCAGACATTGAAATCGTGATACTGCTGCTGTTCTAAACTTTTGGCACATCCTATTCAGCCTGCATGAGGACAAGGGAATTCTGGAGTGTCTCCAGCATGGGAATACTGTTGCGACTCCTGCTATTCAGTTGGCGAACCCCACCAAGCGCTGTGAGAAAAGCACCAAGAAGCTCAAGACACAAACACAAAAACATTTGGGGGGGGGGTAGTCACCACTGCCCTAAGCCAGGAATAAGACTGCTTAATATTTCTTTTAGATATTGTTGAGAATTTGTTGTCGATCTCTTCCGGGGATGTGGCAGGATAGCTGTGGAGTGGGAGGCAATATAAAGATTTTTGGCATATAAATAAATGGGCTGTGTCACTGGCTGAGCAGTAACCAGCTTTGCTGCATTAGTTGGTTGAGTGGGAAGGGATGTCTGCTGCTGGAAACACTGCTGGCATAGCGCCATGCGGATGCCAAACAAACCAGGGGGCGGGAGCACTGATCAGGCATTCAGAATCCAATGATGCTTGGGCCGCTCTTGCGGCTTGGTGTAAACAGGGAAGGGGGCAAGCGAATCAAAACAGACCTTCAATTGGCACCGCGTGATCCCGACGTCACCTGCTACTGCAGCTGTAATGAGGCTTGCGATTAGGAATAAAGATGCACAACAGGCATGGAGTTTGTTTCTCATGTTTTTCTTTACCACAACTTTTCGCATTAAACGAAATATAGCTTACTCTTTCGACTAGTGCCCTTAAGTGTTTTTTGTTTGCCTGAGCACATATCATTGTAAACCTCCGGCCCATCCCAAAAACCCTATTTTTGCAGTCTAGACCTCGATAACTCGTTGCTGGCGCGGAATAGTGAAATGTCGTCAAACAATATCAACAAAAAGGAGGCGGCCGTACCGCAGCCGATTCCTGCAGCAGCAGCACAGAGCCGCCGCAACTCGTTTACGGGCTGGTCCCACTCGATATTTGGCATGCCACCTGGGCGCGTGCAGCAGGGGACATCAGGCGGAGGAGTTTCGCCGCCTATGGCTTATCCGCTGCATACTGCGCACACCTTTTCTGGAAAGGATTCTGCGACGTCCTTACCAGGAAATGCACCGCCTTCTGCTTTCTCTGGAATCGGGCTTTTCCGGCGCCTCTCGACATCGCAGGCACAGCAGCCAGCTGCGGCAACAGCGACGTCGGAGCCCATGGCGGCAGCGACTGCACTGGACAATGCAGTGAGCGCGCACGGACAGTCAGAGCTACGTAAGAGCGCGCATCCACTGCCCAAAACACTCGAGGAGGTACGCAGTGCAGACGACACGCCGCCGAGCCGTCCCGATTCTCGCATGAGGAATCTGATGCTTTCTGGCCAGTTTCTTCTCTGATCACATTATGAATCCGACCCGTATCCTCACAGAACAAAAGTTGTCTAAAGCCCTGACACACTGCCGTATCTTTTTTCAATAGCCTATGTATTCTACTTCACTAAATTGAAAAAGTATTAGCGTTTAGAAAAGATTACTTTAGCAGTATTTGGTATTGCGGGTTCGCGCCATACGGGCAGTGCTTTTGCATCGTGGGTATTGTATTGTTTTTTGCACATGGGCGAAGGTCGTTGGAAGTGTGGTTTCGCATTGGAGGGAAACGTCTGAGAAACATTGGCTCAACAAAGGCCGCCATGCTCTACAGCTGCTCAGGCAGTGCTCAGTCACTGTTGCACAAGGACAGGACGTTTGGATGGCCGCTTTCTGGACGGCTGCCTGTTCTTATTATTGCTATCGCTATCACGCAAAAGCAGATGCTTGAGCAGCCTCTTGTTGGTTGTCGTTTTGTTGGACGTGGGCATGGGTATCAGCAGCCTTCTTGGATTTTTGGGCTTTGTAAACGCTCCGGGATATATTGGTTTCTGCTGAGAATTTGGAGAATATACGAGAGGTTCAGCACATCCCACCAGCCCTTGCCATGGATGGACAGATGTCCAGTGCCAAGCAAGGCTGTGGATGAAGAGTAGAAACGGTTCAGCTCCTTTTTTATATAGTTTAGTTCCGTTTTTATAATGTAATATAGGTTGATTTAAGCATATAGACGGGGAAGTCTAGAGATTTGAAAACAAAGGAGCCAAAGGCATCTAACTTTTAGGCTTGAGTGGAGACGGGCATTTGATTCACTCACGTAGCAGTACAGATGTCCTCTAGCAAAGCTGGCATAGTTCCATATTACGCTATCTAAGTCATCGGACTAGCTCGTGTAATAACACGAGTACAACACCTCCTCCACCCATGCGCATACAACACCCCTTCTGCTCACGACCTTACTGTGGTTTTCAGGATCATGTCATATTTGGGGGACATGTCTGCCCTCAATAGCACATTGTCCTTGCTGGCTCATATTTTACAAAAGCCTAGCGATCACCAACAAACATTCTGCTGTCCTTTATAAAGGCGGCGAGATTTTGTTGCTCCCTATGAGCTGTTTTATATTATATTTCTCTACTTTTCTAATTGTTTACATATATTGCTGTGATCAGTTAGCTGGTGGTGCTGAACAAGAAGTCCTATTACCAAACGATCTACACTTTCCTTCAGTTCGCCAATCTAACAACCGTGTTAGTATACCAGAAAACTGTTAAGATGAAAAGGGCTTAAAGAAGTCCACTAGTTAAATGAATTGTGAGATGTCTTTATATAAACATCCCGCGTGAAATATGTAGGTGGTAATCATGACTGATTACAACCCTCTATGCTGGATCTGTGCCTACTGCGAGTCACTAGACGCAGAGTTTCCTACAACAACTTCTACGATCTTATTGCCTCTCCAGAGTGACGGACGCGGTCAAGACAATCCAGACAATAAGGGATTGTCAGGTACTTTTGCACCTCATAAGATCTGGCATGTATTGCAGCCGAGCTTAACGCTTAGAGGCAAAGTAATTGCTCCGTGTATATATCCAGAGCTTTCTCCTAGTTCTAATATATAAAGGGGTTATCATCAAAAATCAAGCATGAAAACGACCGTCCGCCCGTCCATTCGTCCGCAACAATTGATATGATGAATTAATCAAGTGATAGGCGCATTCCATTAGCCGTTTGCTGCCCTCACTCCTGCTGATCAGTCGACGAAACCCACCAAGCGCCGCAAGAAGAGCACCAAGAAGCTCAAGACATAAACACAAAAACATTCGGGGTAGTCACCACTGCCCTAGGCCAGGAGCAAGGCCGCTTATCATTTATTCTTCCAGATCATGTTGTGAACTTGCTTCCATAGCATTTAGTAAACTGGTAAAGAGTACTAGAGCAACACCCAGGGCAACTGCTGCTTAATTACTCCTTGTCGGGAAATAAAGTCTCATTTTTAGATAATTGTTTATTACTTTGTAACATATCATGCATCAGTGCCCTGTCGTGTATGCTATCATCGCCTGAAGCAGTTTCGCTGGGTTGATAACCCGTCTCCATGGTAGCAGACAGATCTTCCATGGGCTCTTCGTCATGGATTAATGCGCTGTACCAGCATGGGTTGCTCTAAGGATATATTGGTTGCTATTGAACAAAATGCGGATAAACACAGATCAAGTGCAGATTCCATTGTTATGCCTGCACCTACGCCAAAGGCCAAGGCGAGGGCCAAAGAATAAGCCAAGGTCGAGGCAAAGACACGGGCCAAACGTAGGCGTAGGGCTGCGTCTTCAGATAGCTCTACTGAGGTTGAGCTTGGTCGCATATGGGATCGGGATCTTGCTGCTGTCTTAGACATGGGGACTATATTGCATAGTCTGCGTGATAGCAGTGGGATCCCCAGGACATTTAAACGCGAGTATAAGAATGCTCTTGCAGCCCCACGGCCTCGTCGCACCGGGAGATCTGCTCAGACAGTGTCTGCGATTGCCGGCCCAAGTAATTCCCCGGCCAAGCGCTCTTTAACTGATAGTGAGGATGTGCGGCCACTGCTCTTAAGATACATGCGGTATAATCCGCCTTCCAAATGGTGCAGGCTTGGTAAAGGCAAGGAGCCGGAACACTAGTGCAATGCACTTATTCACAGTATTCTACAGTGTTTAGGAAAATTATTAACATATCAAAAAAAAATGATATATGTGTTGGTCAAGGCGATTTTTGGCAACGAGTGGTCAAGAGCAAGAGACGGAAAGAGACTTTGGACCACTGCTCAATCAATTCGAGGATTGGGGGAATTGGTGGCTGGAAAATAGCCGTGATTAGAAATTCGCTTTGCGAAGAGTGGTATAAAACGGGGAAAGTGGCCGGGCCAGCTTTGGCTCGTGCTGTTGAGGTAAGCTCTATGTTTATTCTTGGCGCGCGTACACAACACCGACTTACCTTACCATTGCTACGACGAATCCAGAGTGTGGCAGTATCAAATATGCATCGCAAAGTTGTAAGTTGGCTGCAAATGCACAAGGCACCTGCCTCGATTTTTGCGAAGCAGAAGTAGCAGAATTGACAGCAGCAGCGCAACAAGAGCTGACTTCGCGAACTGCTACTGATATAGCAGAAGACTGCCGTCTTGGAGTGGCACTTTGTAGATTATCGTTGGATCGGGACCAGCCGGTCATACGGCAGCAATATACGCGGCGCGCGCCAACCTCGAACCGCTGTTGTTTGAGGGCATGATGGCGGGCGACGTCGCACCTGGCGGGCAGCTTACCACGACCACAGATGTCGAGAATTTTCCAGGGTTCCCGCAGGGCATCCTGGGGAGCGAGCTTACGGACAAGTTCCGCGAGCAATCTGAGCGCTTTGGCACGGAGATCGTCACAGAAACGATCACACGCGTAGACCTCGGCACACACCCGTTCAAGCTATGGCGCGAGGGTGCAGACGGCGACAAAGACGAGCCCGACACCTGCGACGCGCTGATCGTTGCGACGGGCGCAACGGCCTTGCGCATGCACATAAAGGGCGAAGAGGAGTACTGGCAGCGCGGCATGTCGGCATGCGCAGTGTGCGACGGTGCGGCGCCCATATTCCGCAACAAGCGCCTGGTGGTGATTGGCGGCGGCGACAGCGCGTGCGAGGAGGCGACTTTCTTAACAAAGTACGCTAGCCATGTGTTTATTGCAGTGCGCCGCGACGTCTTCCGCGCGTCGAGCATCATGGCCAAGCGCGCTATGAGCAACCCAAAAATCACAGTGCTGTGGAAGACACACGTAATCGAGGCCAAGGGCGATGGCAGCGTGTTAACTCATGTTGTGCTAGAGGATGCCGAGACCAAGGAGCACCGCGATCTGGAGGTCTCGGGGCTGTTCTACGCC
Organism: Coemansia sp. RSA 988; assembly: GCA_027577275.1. Taxonomy (NCBI): domain Eukaryota; kingdom Fungi; phylum Kickxellomycota; class Kickxellomycetes; order Kickxellales; family Kickxellaceae; genus Coemansia; species Coemansia sp. RSA 988. Next base: position 5,983 of record JANBQQ010000411.1, on the reverse strand, counting down.
ATCGGACACAAGCCCAACACTGCGTTCCTCGGGTCGCAGCTTGAGACCGATGCAACTGGCTACCTGCTGGTCAAGCCTGGATCCACGGTGACCAACATCCCAGGCGTTTTTGCTGCTGGTGACGTCCACGATAAGCAATACCGCCAGGCGATCACAGCTGCAGGTTCGGGCTGCATGGCAGCGCTGGATGCCGAAAAATACCTCGAGGATCTCGCTGCCGAGGAGCAGGAGAAGGCTGGCAAGCTCTAAGAGCATACTAGATTTTTTGCGCACTATTTTAAAGTACTTTTTGATGGAACTCCATTTCAGCGTGACTGTTTTTGATTGAAAGGCGCAAGCGCCGGAATCGCAGAGAGCGTCCCACCGCCTATCCCGCCTCTCACCCCCAACGGATCTGGAAAAAATTTGCCTTATCCCCCAACCAGACTATAAAGGCTACGCGGCGCCCAACTCGCGGCAGCGTCCGGGCTTGCCTCTGCGTGCATTTGCTTTTATCTTTCTCCACGACTCTGTAACCTTACCCCCTCAGTGAGCTGCTGTACAGAGCAACTATGGCCGATACCAAGAGCGCTAAAAACCAGGTTGCGGGCTTCTTCGCCGACCTTGCCGCCGGCGGCGTGTCCGCCGGTGTCTCCAAGACTATTGTGGCCCCCATCGAGCGCGTCAAGCTGCTGCTCCAGGTGCAGGCCTCATCGGACCAGATTGCCGCAGACAAGCGCTACAAGGGCATTGTCGATGCGTTCCGCCGCATCCCGGCGGAGCAGGGCATGGGTTCGTTCTGGCGTGGCAACATGTCGAACGTTATCCGCTACTTCCCCACGCAGGCGCTGAACTTTGCCTTCAAGGACAAGTACAAGGCCATGTTCCCCAAGTACAACGCCAAGACCGACTTTTGGAAGTTCTTTGGAGCCAACATGGCCTCGGGTGGTATGGCTGGCGCCACGTCGCTGCTGTTTGTATACCCGCTTGACTTTGCACGTACCCGCATGGCTGTTGATGTTGGTACCGGCGCCGACCGCCAGTTCACCGGCCTCGGCCAGTGCATCTCGTCTATCTACAAGAAGGACGGCATGAGCGGCCTGTACCAGGGCTTTGGCATGTCCGTCGCCGGCATCATCGTCTACCGCGCAGCCTACTTTGGAGGGTATGACACACTCAAGCAGGTTGTCTTTGGCGACAACAAGAACCCCAACTTCTTTGCCTCGTGGATGGTTGCTCAGTTCGTCACCGTCGTTGCTGGGCTTATCTCGTACCCCCTCGATACTGTTCGTCGTCGTTTGATGATGCAGTCTGGCCGTGCCGTGAAGCTTTACACCGGCCCCATTGACTGCATGCGCAAGCTGTACGGCGAGGCTGGCATGAAGGTCTTCTTCCATGGTGGCTTCTCCAACATCATCCGCGGCACTGGTGGTGCGCTGGTTCTTGTTTTCTACGACGAGCTCCAGAAATGGATAGGCATCAGCAAGTAAGACACAGCCAAATCAGCACTTTCTTTTCTTTCTTTCATGCGCCATATGCCAAAAAGATACAGCTCTGCTCAAATTTCAACTGCTTTAACAAGTAAGTGGCTTTTGCCAACAGATTGCACGTTGATCTCGCAAGGGCTGCAATAAATAATCGTATGATCAAATTAGTTTCTGAATAAAAAAAATATATAGTTCATGGAGATCGGTTTGTCCTCTCAGGAGACGATGACGAATCCGACACAAGCAGACTGTGCACGGCAATGCGGCGCTGGGAGGATGACACTGGCGCTATATTTGTGGGTGACGCCGTTGGTGGTGGTGCTGCGGCTGGGGGTGGTGAGCCGAAGGCAGCAAACGTCTGTGGCCTGGCGTCCTGCCTGGTGCTGGGCGAGGTGGGAGCCATGGAGGGCGAGTCCACGAGTGGTCTCTGTGCCTGCAGCGCAGAGTACCGGCGCTCGCTTCCATACGGAGACTGTGCTGGGAGCGGAGGGCCGCGCAGAGAGTGGTCTGCTCCTATGCTAGGGATCTCAGGTGTAGATGACGACATGCGGTGTGGGTTGAGCGGGCGTTGTTGTGATGCAGCAAGCTGGTAGTAGTGCGGGCCAGGGTGCTGCGGCTGCTGGTGGTGTCTGCCATGCGTTTGCTCGGGGCCACTGGCCCGCGTGTTGTATAGAACGTGTTGACGGCTGTCTCGAGACATGTCGGAAAAGCGGTTGTATGGATTGTAGCGGGAGTCGCTCACAAACGCGAGACCGGGAGGCGCCGGATTGTAAGGCGGCTGGGGCCGATGGTGGGGGCTCCATGGGCGATGCTGGTGGCCAAATGCCTGCTGCGGCTGCGAAGGCTGTTGCCGTGCGCCATCATCCGACGAATGGGCCTGGCGGTATGGAGGCAGTGTTGGATATGTTATCGACGGGAGAGTTTGCGTGCGGTCTGGCGCCTGTTCGCGATATTCGACAACGCTATGCGCGGGTGCGTCACCAAAGGGCGAAAGGCGGTCGGATACATGACGCGGCTGGGGCGGGGTCTGCTCATAAATCGACGGCCATGCTTGGCGCGCGTTTGACGCATGCGGTAGGTAAGATGAGCTGCTCTGTAACGTATGTTGCGTCCGCGCAGACGGCACCTGCGGCTGGTGAAAGTGAGGGGCGACAGCGGCACGACGAGGCTGGTGCTGCAGATGGTATTGGTGTTGCTGCTGCGTTGACTCTGCATCGAGATGGCGATGTCGGTCTGCCAGTGGGGACTGTGGGAGGGCAGGGCCAGCGGGGGGCCGGACCGGCTGCATATGCAGAGCGCCACTCCATTGGCCTGAAGGGGGCGGGGTGGGTCGTAGAGATGCACCGCCAGACCCTGGAGTAATAGACATGGTTGGAACCGAAGCCGTAGAGTAAGGCGGGTGCTTATCTGAATGAGCAGCAAGGCCGGGATACGACATGCTTCCGGCCGTGCGCTGGTCAATACCCCATGTTGACAGGCGGGGCGTGTGTGCTGAGGGGCCGGCGTCAGAGTGCAGCGCAGTGGCGATTGGACGCGATCGAGCACCCTTTGGACGGCCGGTCTTTTGCTCTTTCCGGACGCGGATCTTTAGTCCCTGTTCAGCAAAAAGCTTTGTAAGGTGTGTCGATTCCTCCATTCCAGGGAATTTTTTGGCCGAGTAGACAGTAAACATTGTAGAGGTGATGGATTTGCAAAAAAAGACCTGATTGCCAACAATCTCGAACAACGAGAACTTTAGCCTGTAGACTCCTTCGCAACGAACCGACAGATCGGGAAACACAAAGAACGCGCCATCGTTTCCGTCCACGTCTTTGAGATGTGCCAACGAGGCAACCACTGATCCCGTCATTGTGCGCGCCTTTTTGTCGCTTAGTGTGTTGAGCTCGCGTTCGCCCCGCTCATCCATCAGAGTTGCATACATGAAATAGTATGGATTGTGCAGGTAGATCCTATATGGTGGTATTCTGCTCGCCAGCCGTAAAAATTCAATGGGTTGTGGTCGCGCATCTCGGTTAGTAGGTAATGCTAATATTAAGGGCGGGGCGCGTGCAAGCACAGCGGACGTGCGTAGAAGCCTGCAGAACGGACAGCGGACTCTTACCTGTTGTTTGTCATTGCCACATCGCTAACGTGGAGCTGGATTATCGGCGGAGGATCCACGGGCCTTCTGTCTGCTAGTGTATTCTCGGAAATATTGGCGAAACAAAGGGAAGGGAAATGCAGACGTATAGCAAGAGTTAGCAACTTTTACAAAGACAGCTGAAAAGCAGGCCTACTCATAATGCTCGTGCTCCAGTCACCAGACCCTGAACCAAGCCCATGGTCAAGTGCAAATCCAAAAAGGCTATTAGGCAGAGCACGCGCGCCAGATAAAAAGTATGTAAAGTGCAAAGAAGCGTGACCTCACACAAATGAACTGGGCCAACAGACAAGCAGCTTACCTTTTTCGCCGATTCCACACATTCGAGAGCGATTAGGCTCTTGACGAAGAACAAGTCTATGCTCGCTACATGACACAACAAAGAATGGCGGTGGTTGTGGTTGAGAACAATGCGCGGAGGTAGAAATTCGAGTGATGTGTTAGTAGCTGATTTTAGCGTCAGTGTGCTTGTAAGATTCGCGGAAGGCGTTTCACATACATTTGGCGTCTGCTGTTCACACTCTGTTGGACATGTCCGAAATGGACTGCGTGCTCCATGCTTTGGCCGGCTGCAAGGTTTTAGGTGATTGACGTGGAAAGCAACTGTCTCAGACTTTGAAAGGCACGACGCGGGCTGCAAAAAAAAAATAGAAAGTAAAGTCAAACAGGGAAAACCAATATGAAGCCAGACCAAAGCGTATATTACGAGCGCACGACAAAGAGGAACAAAGGAAAAAGAAAAGAAAATATTTCTAAAGGTGCAAGGGTACTTTATTTTTTTCAAAGTGCTACGCGTGTTGACCGCCCCTTACCGACTTTTATATATCACGTGAGTTGTTTTTAGCAACCACAAAAAGAAAAGTTAGCGCTTTCTAATATATAAAAGAATACCGTCAAAATCAAGCAACAAACGACCGTCCCCACCCAACCACAACAATTGACCTGATGGGTTAATCAAGTGATTGGCGCATTCTATTAGCCACTTTCTACCCTCAATATAGATTTCGAAAAATTGGGATTTGGTTGTCGTTGCTTTTCTCACTATTAGTTGATTGAGGCTATTTGAATTGGTATTTGACGCATTCCAGCATAAATTAGCATACTTTCTACAATCACCATTGCTGACTGGACCATGTGGCATGATTGACGGTTAGTAACAACAACTTCTACAGCTACCGAGTGTGGGGTTGGGTAGGCCATAGCCTTTGCCAGGCAAAACAGTACAGTGACAGTTGGTATAGCACAGCCTGCTTCTGCTGCCCATGGCGTGGAGGAGGTACCCAGTATGAGCGAAACTCTGCTAACACGCATTCAGTTGAGCCATTTGATGCACATAGTGGAGTCGCTGGTCGCAAGGGTGGGTCAGGAAGAGTTGCACCACAGATCTTACTAATGAGCTTACAGTCTATACCACAACAGAAGAGGCAGTAGCCAACATTTCAAGCATGGTTGATAAAAGTGATACAATAATGACAAAGAGGATAAGTATCTTATAACGAGGCATGCAGCAATCCTTAAGCCCCGGTTAGACACAGGCAACTGAAAGGAGTTGGTGGCCATCCATGGGACAGAGCTTGCTTGCCACTATCCTCAACAGGTCAAACTTCATGAAGAGATAGCGCAACAGAGTGTGGTGACCAGACAGTGGGTTTACATACCTATGTGGCCATCACAAAAAGGATGGTAGAGGCACTGGCAGTTACCGCCACACAATTGACTAGATAAAGTCATTGGTCCTTGGTTTTCTTTAATAAAACATTTTGTTCATACATTCATTAATTTACAATTCTCTCTCTTTACACGTGTTTAGTTATGTACTGAGTCGTTGTGGATAAGAGGCTGTTAGGATGTGTTGCTAATCGTTCCAAGCAATCATCAATTAAGCTTCTAGAAACGCAACATCCAACATACAGAACTTCTTTCTTACTCACCAATTGGAGTTATTATAGTAAATTCTACTAAATAATAACAGTCGACACCTAAGCAAAGTTATTTAAATAAAAACTATTCAACAATTAAGCGATCATTAAAACTGCACTCATCTAACTAGAAATATGTTACAAGCCCAAGGTGTGTCGTGAACCTGCTATTGCTTCTGCCGCCGATCCATATCCCGATCCGCATCCCAATCTCAGGCATTGGAATCGCGACACTGCTGCTGTTCTAAACTCTCGACACATCCTATTCAGTCTGCGTGAGGTCAAGTGAATTCCGGAGCGTTTCCAGTGTGGGAATACTATTACGTCTCCTGGTGATTAGTCGAAGAAATCCACCAAGCGCCGCAATAAGAGCACCAAGAAGCCCAAGACACAACTACAAAACCATTCGGGGTAGTCACCACTGTCCTAAGCCAGGAACATATCTGCTGAGTATTTCT
>JANBQQ010000409.1:0-11474 GCA_027577275.1 Coemansia sp. RSA 988 | reverse complement strand
AAACCCATCAAGTGCCGCAAGAAGAGCTCCAAGAAGCCCAAGACACAAACACAAAGACATTCGGGGTAGTCACCACTGCCCTTGTCGCAGCCGACAGACTCTGCGATCAGATCTAGCGGTCAAGCGATTAGTGAGGGTGATCTCCCTCCAACTACTTAGCGTTATATTTACATACATTTTGGTAGTGAACCCTTTGCTTTGAATCCAAATATATAACCTTACAAAAAGTGAATCCCCAGCGTGAGCTGTGACACCCTAAACCAGGAACAAGACTGCTTAGCATTTCTTTCAAATTTTGTTAACTTGCTTTGCAAGAAACTCTTGTCTATGTTTTGTTTTTCAGTAGCGTTGATCTGATCAACGATGAAAAAGTAATCACTGGCCTGATTATTTTTTACCCAACCCGCTTGATTGGCAAGAAAATATAAAAGATAGCACGATTCAACCTTTCTTATTTATGCCAAATTCAACAAAGACACTTTCACCGTACAGCTTTTATTAGTAGAAACTAGCAACATCAGTAGTGTTTTAGGAAGAATGTTGAGTGGAAAAGTACGCAGCATAGCAGTACAGGGAGCGAGGACATTGGCGACGGAGAGCGGTACTGTCAGGAAACTGAGAATAAAGCCAAAGGCACCAGATAGAGATGGTAATGCTATGGGAGAGTCGTATCCAGGATCCAAGAACTACAAACCTGGGAAGCAAGGGTACGCACCAGGGTTTCCACCACCAAAGAATTGGTCAGCGGAGCCACGCGAGAATCTCACTGAGCTCCGATCAACGGATCTTCCTTCAGCGTCCTTGAAACAAACGTACGTTCCCAAGCGAGCAACAGCAGCCAAAGATGCGCAAAGACTGTACAATCAGAAAATGCGCGAAATGCGCTACAAATATCAGCACAGCAATCTCGTGCAAAAGGAAGAGAAACAAAAGCAAGTAGCACAAAGATGGGAAGAACTTCAAGTAATACAACGCGAAAGACGCAAGGAGCTGCTTAAGCAACGTGCTGATTATGAAGCTAATGTCAAGGAAGATCCACTTTCAGCGGAGAATGTACTGAATCCGGAAGGCAAAACTCTGTTGAGTAATGTCACTAACGAACCGGCTGCTCCTCATGAACCCGTTAGGGTTCGTCGTAGCAAACAGAACATTAGTGGATATCAGTTGGAACCACCTCGAGTTACTGTATTGGTGCCTTTGGAGGAAAACAAACTGCGTGCAACTGAACGGCAGCATAATCGCGAATTATCTGCACTACGTCAACATGAAGATCATGTGCAGATGTTAATGAAACTGTTCCATGAGGCAGATTCGTTTGTACACTATGGTAATATTGATCAGAAAATCGAAATATTCATTGGAGCAGCGGCAATGCCATACAGATCTCTGGGCGACATGCTTGATTCACTCTATCGAAATGGAGGCGTTGTTACAGCAAGTGAAGTCACTCGTCGTACGGAACAACTCCGTCATGAATTACAAGGTACTACTGGCAGATATGCAGGACTTGGTTATGATGGTCTTTCGCAATGGCTGAAAGATCATCCGGAAGATAAAGAAACTATTGAAAAAGTACAGGCTGATGAAACTATTGAGCCTATTATGCCTCGTTCCCAAGAGTAGAATCTTTCTTTTGTTATTCGAATGCGAAAAGGGTTTGGGTTTTTCCGATTAGTATCTCTTTAAAAGGTAGCTTTTGTTGGTTAGTTAGTTTGGCTGTATTCCGCCAATGCCAGTTGCAAAAAGTCTGCCTCGCTCATTTTCACCGCACGTGCTGCTGCGGCTGCTGCTGCCAGCGCATGTCGCACAGACTCAGAGACCAATCGCGAAGCATCGGATGCTTTTGATGGAGCATTGTCAGGGACTGCTTGTGCAGGTGGATCTTCGTCATTATTGTTACCAGGGTTGTCGTACATGGCCCAATAGTCGTCTGTCTCTGGTGTTTGCTTTTGCGTGACTACCGCAGGTGGATTAACGTCAGACTGAGGAAATTGATTCCAATAACTGTCGTCATCACTGACATCGGATTTAACATCTGCTCTCCCACAACTATCAAATGCAGTCGCAGCCCCAACAATAGTATCCGATATTTCAGCCGCCAAAGAAACATCATTCACAGACTGTGGAAAGCAACCAGAGACCCGAAGTGTGTCAAAATATACCCATCTCTCGTTTTCCCAAACCAAATCCACAACAAAAGAACTCTCTCCAACCACTGCAAATGGTGCCAGTGCATGGAAAGTATTGATGTCCGATAAACGAAACCGCACATTGGAAGAACATAACGTTTCCTGCTGCTGTTCTGTTAATTCTAGCGCAAAGTGTGAGTTACGGATGATATCGCCTATGTCGCTATCTTTTGTCCACTGAAGAGCGCCGTCGGCTTGAGTGAGAATCTCTTGCGGAGTTTGCTTACTGTCTTGATTAATGCTGGGTTGGAGGAACTCCCATCTCTGCTTTATTGCTGTGCTGCTGTATTCCATCAGCTCGTGGATCTGTGAGGAACTCCGGAAAAACAATACTCGCGTTGCTAACGACACTACTGTCTGTCGGTGGATATTGTCGGGCGTTCTGCCAAGTTGCTCAAGTGCCGTCGTCATTCTCTCTCAGTTATTTATATTGGAATATTGTCTTGAAAGTATGCGGTTTCTTCCACTTTTTCTCTACGCAACATATCTGGCATTTGTTATTGCTCTTTTGTGGATCATTTGTGGGGTCTCCTCGGCGTGACCACTCGTTATGTATCTTATCGTCTGCATGACCTGCATGCTCTCAGCTTTATCTTGACACGTCAGAAGAGGGGGGAAATACCTGCATGCTCTAAAATTACACCCTCCCCCCTAATCCTTGCTCAAAGAAAATGAAACACCAAGCATAAAATGACGACTTGTAAATGGTTGTGGTTTAGCACCGCTCCTTTCATCTTCTCTCAATTACTGACTCTACCAATCTTTAGATAAAAAAGAAACGCAGAAAGATAAATGGTCGCGTCTGTTCGTGTTGTTCCGACCACTCCTATCGATGGTCAGAAGCCTGGTACTTCAGGGCTACGCAAGCGCGTTGTAGTGTTCCAGCAACCTCATTATACTGAGAATTTTGTCCAAGCTATTTTCTCGGCTATGCCAGCGCCTGGTCCGCAAAACGCAACAATTGTAGTTGGTGGCGACGGTAGATATTTCATGAAGAATGCCATACAATCTATTATCAGTATTGGTTCAGCTAATGGTATTTCAAAGTTTATCATTGGTCAGAACGGTATTCTTTCTACTCCTGCTGCTTCCGCGCTTATCAGAAAGCGCCAAGCTGATGGCGGCATTATCCTCACTGCGTCGCATAACCCTGGTGGCCCTGAGAATGACTTTGGTATCAAGTATAATATGCGTAACGGCGGCCCTGCTCCTGAATCTGTTACTGATGCTATCTACCAGGCTTCTTGCGAAATAACAGAGTACAAGATCTCTCAATTGGATGCCCCTGTGGATCTGTCGACTGTTGGCTCTCAGTCCTTTGATGGCTTCTCTGTGGAGATTGTTGACCCCGTACAGGATTACGTAGTGCTTCTCCGCGATATATTCGATTTTGATCTAATTCGCGACTTCCGTCAGAAGAATCCAGACTTTAAGCTGCTGTTCGATGCGCTAAATGGCGTTACAGGTCCCTACGGCAAGCGTATCTTCGTAGAAGAACTAGGCTTTCCAGAGCAATCTACTCTCGAGCAGTGCACACCACTCGAGGACTTTGGTGGCAGTCATCCAGACCCCAATCTAACATATGCTCATAAGCTAGTGGAGCGCGTCAACCGCGAACGAGTGGATCTCGGTGCTGCTTCAGATGGCGATGGCGATCGGAATATGGTCTTGAGCCACGATTGGTTTGTTACGCCATCAGATTCAGTTGCTGTCATTGCACATTACGCAACCGAGTGCATTCCTTACTTCAAGCGCACTGGGATTCGTGGTCTGGCTAGATCAATGCCTACCTCCTGTGCAATTGATCGCGTGGCTGCTGCAAAGGGAATTAAATCGATATTTGAAGTACCTACTGGATGGAAATTCTTTGGTAATCTTATGGATGCTGGATGTTTGTCCATTTGTGGCGAGGAATCCTTCGGCACTGGCTCTGACCATATTCGAGAGAAAGACGGCATATGGGCTATTGTTGCTTGGCTTAATATTATTGCTTATGTTGGTCAGAAATCCCCTGGTGCCTCTGTGCGTTCGATTATGATGGACTTTTATAGCCACTATGGTCGCAATTATTTCACTCGCTATGACTATGAGGAAGTGGAATCGGATGGTGCTGAAAAAATGATCAAACATGTCCGTAGCTTGGCTTCCCCTGAAAAAGAAGGCGGCATAATCGGTGCTACTTTTAATGGATATGAAGTGGCAAAGATTGATGATTTTGAATATGTTGATCCTATTGACAAGAGCATTTCAACAAACCAAGGCTTACGTATTATCTTTACTGACTCTTCTCGCATTGTCTTTCGTCTTTCTGGCACTGGATCTCAGGGTGCTACTGTACGTATCTATATTGAACGTTATGATGGTAAACTATTTGACCTTGATGCTCAGATTGCTCTCAAACCTTTGGTTGATGCTGCTCTATGTATCTGTAAATTGGAAGAGTATACAGGCCGCAAACAACCAACTGTTATTACGTAGATTTTCTCTTTTGTTGTGTGAGTCTGTGGGACTATAGTTTTTTTCATCTAGGCTGCATCTCACCACAATAAAATGAAAAATGTTGGCTTAACAAAATAACACCCTCTAAAAAAAATTTGGATCTTATAGAATAATGTTCATGCTGGAGCATAATGCAGTGTTAAATTTTATTTTTATTGTCGACAGACGAGGGGAGTAGAACTAAAGAATTCTTTCTAAACAATGAAGATATCACCAATAGCTGAAGTTGTTCGGAACAAATAGTTATTAAATACAATACTAGTTATAGTTTCCATTTTTAGAAAGTACTCCTCTGCATCTCTTAAGCCACTCTTCGAAACATCTCTTAAAGTCGACATCTACTAAGGAATCAATCTCATTTTGCCAAGCTGATTTTACCTCCTCCAATCAGCAAAATTTCTTCTCACATAGCTTATACTTGATACGGGAAAATGGCCAAAAGCCACATGGAGCAAGATCTGGTGAATAGGGAGGTGCTTTAATGGCTTGTATTCCATTTGAGTCAAGGAATTTTCTGGTGAGCTTGGAAGTGTGTGGTGTTGCATTGTCCTGGTGAAACATTAGATGTCTTGTGCCAAATTTTGGATGTGTTTTTTCCACTCCTCAACCATTGGTTTTAGCCCATGTTCAATGTAATAATTGCTGTTAACAGTGTGCCTTTTGGTGTTCAAGTCAGCATTGTTGTCACACAAGTGCAACGCTCCTGATCAGGCATGCGCATATGCAGATCAAGGGGTACACGTGATCCCAACTGGTGGGTGCATATGCGCACATATTTAAGTGTTTTCTAATTTTCAGTTGTTGATGATAGACCTTATCTTCCTCTTCATTAATAGTTATAATAATTGTAGTTTTAATGTATTTAAACTTGTTTCGAGGGGGCAGAGCTTGAGCAAAGGAACAATGCTCTGATCAAACCCCTCAACATGTGAGGGCAGCTGGCCTAACACTCACAATGATTGTTTCAGTTATTTGTTACATGCCTCCCTAGGTGTGGAAGTTATTATAATAGAATATAAAGGTTTAAAGGTTATCTTAAAGAAACAAGAGAAAACAATTACTACAATAGAACAATGGCTTTTATACTTTAGCCATTAGTTATTCCCTTGCATGCCTTTGATTAATGCAATGCCATCAATGCAGTAATGTTTCTGTGAGAATGGCCTGTAGTGTCGGCCATTCCCCCTTGTAACAAAATCGCCTACCCGTTTAGTGTCATTGCTATAACTTAACTCTTGGTATTGGTTTGTCTATGAGTCCGGCGCCAAACTGGTTCAGTTGCCAAATTTTGGGTCAGACATTCTCTTATTGTCTGTCGCAACCTGGGCCTTCTTAACCACCACCTAACCTGCTCGATTCGTTCTGCCAATCTTCGTGCTAACTTGCGTTTTTGTGTCTCTGGTTCAGGCCGACTGTCTGGCTGAAATCCACTGACACTTGACACAGCTGGTGATGGTGTTACTGGTGTAGGAACTTTGCTTATCTCCATTGATTGTTCATGGAGCTCAGTTGGTGCCTCAATATACAGATGTCTAGGGCCTTCCAATTGCAATCGCTGCTCAGTCTTGCCTGGTGCCTCAATAAGCAAATAGCTGGATCCTTCTAACTGCGCTTGCTGTTGGGTGTTGGCTGGTGCCCCGATAAGTAGGCTATTGGGAGCATCCGACTGCAGTTGATGATGCTCTACTACTGCTACTGACTCGTCTTCCAATTCCTCAGTTATGTCAATAATCTCAGTTGCTAAATGCATGGCCTCTTCTATAACCACAAGCTCTGTGTCTGACTCCTCCAAGTGCATATCCGACAGTATTAGTGCTTGTTCTGGTTCATTAGACTCATCAATAGTGCCAATAAATACTTCAGTTTTATCATCGATTTGAGATGTAGACTCAACTGTAACCACTGCTTCATCAGTCTGTGATGCTACATCTGCACTCATCAGCATATCTACTATATTTTCTTGACCTGCACTATCACTACTCCGTATGTCTTTGTCCTCATCCATCTCAATGTCTTCCTCTGCAATAGATGACATATCAGGAGCTGTTGCTGACATATAATAGCTGATCCTGCCTCCTAACACTGGGCTCATTACTGTGGTACCTAACCACATTGCTTCTGTGTCAGACCATAATTCAGATGCATCCTCTAAGTCTTCATGTTCGGATTCAATATGGCCACCATCAACACACATAACATACTCATCTACTACGTCACTTGTTAAGCTGTTTCAATACTATTAAGTAAGCTGGCTAAAGAAATCCCGGAAAGAACTTAAAGAGAACTAGCTATAGGAAAATGGACTTGGCAAATGCATTTTATAACTTCCCTCATCATCATGATGCATTGATGAAAGTCAAGGCATTAATCATATGTTGCTGAAGCAATCATAGTTTTCATCATTACATTGCTTGTGCTTTTGTTATCACTATCACTGTCATCGTCATTGGAACTCAGCCAGTCCATATACTCAGGATCAGAATCACTCTCAACTATGATATTGACATGTGCCAAACCACTGTCCCTTTTGCTGGCGGCTTCCTCAGGAATGTCGTCATCAGAATAACTGTCTTTGTCAATGATCGTTTCTGGTCTGGCTACTGTACTGCTTTCAGATATTCCGGCTGCCTGGACATTCTGCATTGACATGTTTGTTGGACTCGGAGCAGCCGCGCTAATGTGAGATGTAGGGCTGGGCCTTGGCATATAGTCATTGTCATCCAAAACCAATATCTCTGTCAGACAAGTCCTTTGCACTGCTATCGGATTGTGTATCTAATGCATCGTTTCCTGCATTGCTACTTTTGAAGGCATCATCAAGCATTTGACAATTAGACGCCATTTGATATGGCAATAAAATATCCCCTAGTATTCCACACACAAGAGGACAACTGCTCAAATCCGCCAAGTAATACACAACTCCTTGACAATGTAATACCGTAAAGGGTCCTAATCTGCAGTATGCCTGCAATGCCACTGGTACTGGCAATCCCCATCTCTGTACCAAGACTAACTCACCTGGCTTGAACCATCTTGTATTACGCTGCCAATTCACATAATCCCGCACACGCCTACATTGCCGCTCCTGCAGCAATTGTGCTTGTTTGGCCATACAAAGACTCCAATCTGCTGCCGATTCTACAGGATCTGATTCTGGAATATTATGCTCAGCTCACAGTTCATCTTCATCTATGCCATACAGCCACTTGAAAGGTGTAAATTCTGACATCTCGGACACCATGTTGTTTAGCACTGCAATGGCATGTGGAACTAACTCCACCCAGTCTGTCTCCAGCAGTTTATCTGACTGTATATGGCGTAATGTGCTCTTAAATAACTTAACACCAACCTCTGCTAGATCAGATTGTGGGTGGTGATCTGAAGTTCACTGGTGCCTTACATTGCAATTATCCAAATATTCCCTGAATAACTTGGACTGGAATACAGGCACATTATCTGCCGTCAAACACTGGGGTGTACCATGTAGCAAGGACCAGTTTTCTTCAAGAATGTTTATCGTGGTTGTAGTTTATAGCATATTAAATAACGAATATACACTACAAACAACAAAATGATTTAAGAAAGATATTTATTAGAAATGTTAAGAGGTTTTAAAGTGCTTAAAAGATGTTGTTGCCTTGTCTCCCCAAGTTCACTAGCCTAACAACTGTATTAAACTAACAAACTTAATGGGATAAAAGGACTTGGGAGAACTAAAACTAAAGTTGGTGAATGACAGGCACTTTTATACACGACCCGTCAAGTCCTTGTCTAAAAATTTGGTGGTGAAAATATAAACACAAAAGTGTTTATATGTTGTAAAGAAAATGCAGGAAGATCTGCGGCGATGTGTTTCCACACCAGCAAGATTTCCTACAACCAGTACACCATCACGCAGTATGAGTTATTGGCAGTGGTTGTGTCAATGGACATGTTCCACAATTTTATCTATGATTGTTCGTGCATGGTACAAACTGATCATGCAGCGTTTGTCACGTGCATTAATCAATTAGCGAGACACATCAAGACCCTGCAATCAGCGGGTAAACATAGTATATAAAGTTTACATGTTCTTCATTTATTAATGGTAAACTTACCTTCGTTTTTAATCGTTACAACTTGTGTGTATTCAGGGCATCTGGTCAGGGACAACTGAAATACTTGGGCAGAGCCCATGGGTCTAGCCCACTCTGTCCAACAGCTTCCCCAGGCCTATGCGCAAGGCATAAAGAGTGACGCTGATCACAAGCAGCTCTGCAAGGCACTTGAGTCTGCAAGCAAGCACCCCTAGCTCTCAGCTAGCTGAGGGTGATGTAGGAAAAGTCACTGCTGACTCTAGCAGCACTGCTTCTTCTGCATGAATATCTAACAAGTCTCCCTTCCCCTACCATCACAATCAAGTGATTAACAACTATTAAATCAAGGAACTGGTGGGATGCCGTATATAATGCACCCACCATTTTTACACTTCAAGTTTAGTTTCTTTTAAGTCCTTTTATTCCTTTTAGTTTCTAGTTTTTAACAAGCTGTTAGACGAGTGAGCTTGTGGAAGACAAGGCAACAGCTCTCTAACTTCTGAATGTCTTTTGAATCTTTTACATATTCTCTACATTTAGTAGCTTTAAATACATTAAAACCACAGCCATGTTGGTCAACCACATTTGGATTAAAAAGTTGATGTATTACATAGCATCTGTTACTAGGCTTTTGTATGCTAAAGGTTTTAAGGTATTAAATATTTATCTTTCACTAATATAAAATAGAAAAGGCTATTACTTGTGAGCATAATCATATTTATAATGTGCTGCTTGTTTTTTTGTAAATGAGTGTGCATATGTTATATGCAATACCAGCTACTTGGTTACATTTTTCTGACCTCAGGCCATTATAGTTTTTTGCTGGTCTTTGCATACATGAAGCAAATCCTACACAAAAAATATACCTGTCACACGCATTGATCAATCAGTGGGACACACTTCAAGATCCACGATCAGTGGCACAAGTTTAGTTTAATAGTTCTGGAGTTTTTGTATAACATCTAATGGAACTTTACCACCTTCATTTTCAATTATTACAATACCTATGCAACCCAGCTTGCATTACCCAAAGTCAAAGCCTGGCATCTCATTGGTTGCCACAACACACACCTAGTTCAAATAAATTATTACTGATGTTGCTGTATTTGCTGCTGTCCAGATGTGACATCCCACTTCTAACAAATACCCATTAACAGTAACCTCCATATCATCATTAACAATTCCAAAATGTTCCAATGCTTCTTTAATTGTGTAGCATGATAGACAATATCCTTTTGCTACTGTTTCCTCATTTTTTTCAACAACAACATGTGTCTCATACCCATACTCTATATGAGTAGTAGCTATTTCTTCTAGGCCACAAGTTTTCTTTTCAACATTCCCACTCTCCTTAAATATGTTGTAAAACTCCAAGAGTGAGCCATCAAATTTATCTCTGTGAACAAATACATTTTTGTTTTGAAGACGAGCCATCAATGTATCAGGATAAAAAAGACCAACAGCTTGAAGCATACCAAGAATGGAGTAGCTTTTTAGCTCATCCTCTTTGTAAAGTTCGCTCTCCTTTATATCAAAATCACCATTTAAGCAAAACCCAATGCAAATCTGCATGATTTACAATAAGTAGCTTACGTGCAATATAGCCTATGGCCAAGATAAAAATGTTGATGGTTTAGGTGCTTCAATTCAAATTGCGATATTTCAAAAATAAGAAGTTGTTAACTGCCTCCACAAAATGCTTTTTATATTCCATAGAATAAGTCAGCAGTTTGCTTATGCCACAGAAATAAAATAAATGAGAACATTCAATGTCACAAGGATGGGGTGAATTCAAAAAAAAATGAATGGGGTGAATTCAAAAAAAAATGAATGGGGTGAATTCAAAAAAAAAGTGTCCATTTTTTCACATACCTTTTACATACCTTTGATACAAGAATTACCACCAATCTAATCAACAACATTTCACATGATTGTATTTGCCTGTAAGGTGAGGAAACCAACAATCACTCACACTGCTGTCTTCAGCACTTTATTCCTCTTCTTTTATTTCCTCATCTAGTTTTTCATTTTCTTTTTTAACTGCTTAGTTAATTTTACTCTTAATTTCACTCTTGTCATTTGCTTCTTAATTATCTGCTAAATTCTCGGACCACAAAAGTTTTATTTGTGGCTTACAGAGTATGATGATAGCTGTTAAACTATTGTCAATGTATTGAAGTTAAGAAAAAGCTAAGGGAAACAAGAGGCAAACCTGCTTGCATCAGCCATTCTAGAAAGGTCAAAGTCCAGAAGTAATCACTCTGTAGATGCCGCTGGCTCAACAGCCAACACTCATCCATCTCTAGAACTTGCCTGCAGGTCATGAAACTCCTGTAGCAGGTTGCTGTCAATGTCACTTTCATTGACCCAGGAAGACTCTGCTTCAGCATATCCAGACCATCTGACAAGATATTGTTTTTGTCCATGGTGTCTGTGCTGGTCCAGGACTTTGTCAATTTCAAAAATATCATCAGTTTCATCAACTGAACCAGGACGAGGTAGTGCAGCAGGGCGGGCATTGTATGGCTTGAGCACAGAAACATGAAAAACATTGAGTGCCTGGTTGAACCTCTGTCGCAGTTTAATGCGATATGTGACAGTAGATAGAGCATCCAGCATGTAACAATTAAAAACGAAGGTAAGTTTACCATTAACAAATGAAGAACATGTAAACTTTATATACTATGTTTACCCGCTGATCGCAGGGTCT
>JANBQQ010000408.1:0-11536 GCA_027577275.1 Coemansia sp. RSA 988 | reverse complement strand
TCAAAATAGACAAGTGCTAAACAGCCACAGTAACGCAAAAATAGCTACAACAAGGGTAAAGTGCTACCAAGTATTATAACTATTTATGAAGAGGAAGATGGCTCCATCATCAACAACTGAAAGTTAGAAAACACTTAAATATGTGCGCATATGCACCCACCAGTTGGGATCACGTGTACCCCTTGATCTGCATATGCGCATGCCTGATCAGGAGCGTTGCACTTGTGTGACAGGTGAGATCTAAGCATTGTTCTCTTGATCAAAACTCCCCCACTCGCAACAAATGTTATGGCAATATCTACTTGGATTGATTTGTGACATTATTTTTCGACAATTCGTTTGATGCTAAAAAAAAAAAAAAAAAGCATCACCATATGCACCCATACTAAAATAACCAACGACCAAATTGTGACAACTATAAAATTATAGTAAAAAATGAAAAACCAGTTAATATTAAAAAAACCCATGCAACCTTATTCACTATTAAACAATATAATTGGTATTCATCAAGTGCTTTATCTTCTCCATGGCAACATACAAGACGTTATCTTCAAAGCTTAACTGGGCGGATGGACTTCCAGAAGCAGCGACAACAATGATAGTAGCAGGCGGATTGGAAGCCGATGGTAGTGTGATAATACCACATCTTATTAATAGTGTATTCGAGAGACAAGGGCAAGTAATTCTATTAAGCTTTCGACACCCGTTCAACCATTATCTGCACATAATGCGCAAGATGGGAGTCAATGTGTCAAAGCATAAGCTACAATTTGTAAACGGTTTGGTGGAAGCTGACTTAAGTAATCTTCCTCCCGCAACACAACCACATTTTACATTGGGCGCTGACTGGGCTGATTTTTATGGTTGGCTAAAAGACCAGTCGCCTAGTTTGCTGATAATCGACGGACTGTGCTCTTTGCTTGATCTGGGACACAATGTCAAGAGAGTCATGTCGTTTTTTACAGCATGTCAGCAGATTGTGGAGGACTGGTCGGTACGCTCAGACGGTGGCTATACTGGATTCGTGGCTAATATATTGCTGGACGAATTTACTGAGCTGTTGGCCAAATCGCTCATCAGAAAATCACACTATTTCTTTAATTTCGAGGATCTGGAATCGGGCGCCTCCACTGACGTCTCTGGTCAGCTCACAGCTATACCAGGACATCTGCACTGTCAGATACAGAATGGCAGTAGCAAGTTCAGGCCTGCATTACTACATTACAAGGTCACTGATACCACCGTCCAATTTTTCTCGCCAGGACAATCCAGTACAATTCTTTAAAGCCAGCAGCAAAGCATAAGAGTGCCTGCAATAATGTACACAATTTTTTTTATAAAGCAAAGAGAAAATAATGAAAAAGACAGAGAAGAAGTGAGGTTGAACAGATTGGTTAAGTCCGCTCTGCCCGTAGGAAGGGATTATGAGAGAACGGTGTCAGCAAGAGGCCACCGCGAGTACAGGAAGTGCGACAGCCTCCGATTGGCGCAGCATCGCAAAGGACGATTCCAACGCGATCTGAGGCAGAACAAGCTCCGCAATTAGACTTGCAGCATCGAGAATAACAGGGAAAGCGGCTGGATAGTTGGACACCTCTTTGGAGTTGGACACCTTTGGTGCAGCGATCGGCATGCCAATGTCCAACAGTGCGTTGACGGCTTGTTTGCGGCGAGCCTCGGCCAACAGCTCGCCGGCGGTGACGGCGTGAGCCGGTGGCAGCATGGCTGTGTTGACAGTGATGAAGCTTGAGCGGCTGTTCTTTGCAGCCCAGTTGCTGTCGCTACTGTTGGTGGGCGCTCCATTGGCAGCCTTCTTAGCAGCGGAGGAGGACTGCGGAATGTCCTTGTGTGGGTTGAATCGGACGACGGGCGCAGACGAAGTCACAGGCTTTGGAAGAGGATGCTGCTGCTGGTTCGGCGCCTGAGGCTGCTGGTGGGCACGCGGGTGGTGCGCAAATGCAGCTGGACGGGCTGGCGCAGATGAAACAGGGCGCGCGGAAGCAGCAGGGACGGCAGCGGTAGTGGCGCTGCTTGTCGACGCAACGCCCATTGCACCGAGGCGCTGCCTCAGCCGCTGGACTTCATCGCGCAACTGCGCATTGTCCTTCCTGGACACAGTCAGCTCCCGGCGCAGCCCGTCGGCTTCATCCTTGTGCGAGCGCATCTCGGCCTCGAGGTTAGTGATGTACTCTACATGGCAATAGAAAAAGGATGACACAATTGGACAATGCACGGAATATGCGGGAGTTTAGTTTCCAGCATTCTTTCGCAGCAAATAGCAAAGGGGTTGTTGTTGCTCACAGAGACTGCTTCGCGCCCCTTCTTTTTCTCTGTCGTGTGCTCATGCAAGCCTTGCACACCAGTATTCTCGTTTCTAACTTACCCTTGCGACGCACGCGGAAGTTGCGTGCGGATATCTTGTTGCGCAGCTGGCGGCGCTCTTTGGACGTAAGGCTCTTCAGATCGATTCCATCCAATCCATCATCATCGTCGCCTTCTGGTGTCTCCTGTCGTGCCATCCTGACTGGTGCTGGCTGCTTTGCCAGAGCAGTAGCGCCGCGCATAGGGCCAGCCGTTGCAGTAGCCGTAGCAGCAGAGGCTGGTGTCCTTGGTGCCCCACGCTTGCCTGTCGCATGCAGGAGCGCCTGCTGCTGGATGGTCTGTCGCTGAGGTGCGGCCTGCGGGGGTCTAGCGCTCATGTTGTACTTGCTTGCTGTGGCCTTGGGTTCTGTCTTACGATCGCTTCCAGCCGTTTTTGCAGGAGTGGCGGCTTGAGCGCTAGTTCCATTGGCAGTAACCACTGGCGAGTCAATGAGCATGGCCTCGTCTCCATGCATGTTCTCCGGTACCGCAATATCAGCAAACGGCCCCATAGCCGAAACCAATGCATTCGCAAGCAGTGGATTCGAGCCGGCAGTCTCGCCCTCAATAGACATAGGCGAGTTGTTCTGGTCAATATCCATATCGCCAAGCGAGCTGGGGTCGATTGTGCCAGAAGCAGCAGCAGCAGCAACAGCCTGTTCGACGGACTCTGCACCCATCGAGCTCAAAAGCAACTGCAGCAGAAGCTCATTTCCCAACACATTGGCTCCGTCGTACTCTGCCGTGTTACCGCTTCCGCTGGCGTTGTCAATCAACGATTGGCTAATATACGCATCGAGGCTCTCCTCCATTGCTAGCGGTAGTTTAAATAATAAAGAAAGAAAAATTCACCTCCCCAGTTGGGATAGACAAGAAAGGGGGGAAAGGAGAGATGCTTGGTCTTGGCAGGTAGAAGGTAGCTCGTGCGAGTTCCTTCAGCTAGCGTTAATGATGGATGCAAAAAGAAGCCTAAAGAACTGTTTCAAAAAATACAATAGCGTTGTCCAATAATGAATAAAAAGTGCAGAGCTAAGAAGGATGTTGGCTTATTAAAAAAATGTTGTAAGTGAAGAAGAGAAGCTCACTGTTTACCAGTTCCAGATTAATTTATAAGCAGAGCCTGTCTAAAAATTGGCTCTTGCTGCTGCTGCGGCGGCTCATACAAAAAAAGTGCGCCCACGCCCATTCTTTGGCAGTTTGGCACTTCCTTCCCCCCCTCCTCCGGAACCTGCTGTGCCGCATATTTTGATTGCCCCCCCCCCACACACGCAAAGGACTCTTTCTGTCTCTGCCGCTTCTTTTGCACAAGTGTACGCAGAAAGCCTCTCATTTTCTCCGGCTCCGCCTTCTTCCGAGTGCTGTCCGTCCCCGCACGCCACTCTCCGCGACAGCCTAGCAACTTGGCTTTATCACTGTGTAGCCGACTGGAGCTTGTCTGTACTTCTCTCGCTAATCTTCTGTACTTTGCAAAAAGTATTAGAGTTTATGGGGTTTTAGAGAGGGGTGAGTTGGTATTGCTGTATTGCGTCAAACAGGCACTGCACTTGTATTGCGAGTGGGGTCGTTGCTTGCGCTTGGTCGGAGGAGGCGTTGGCTGCCAAAGAAGACTGAAACAATAGAAAACCATTGCGTACTAGTATCAAATGTACATTAAAAATAATTACATCCACAACACATCCATTTAATCTAAAAGTGCTCGCGCTACAGCCAGCACAGCATAGAAAGGCTTCCTCAAAAGCATTGTGTTCTGCATCTTAGCAGAATAGTCTGTCGACTTGGACAAACACCAGTCTGCAAATCCAGCACATGACTAGCTGGTAGGATACCTGGCAATCATCAGACACGCAATCTCTGTGTAGCAATATCACGTGATGTTGATATTAATGATTAATTAAAATTGTTGATCATGCTGCTTCATAAATTCTTCCCACTTTCCTCAGCAACTTTGCGTTTCGTGTTGCACGCGCTTCAAGGACGACTGCCTGCCACAACAAAGGCTGTCCTGAGCTGGCCGTATTCTTTTGCTTTGAATTTGCAGATAGGCTTTATTTTACACAACTACCAGCGCATTTATTTTAAATTCTATTTTTCAATCTTTGGACGCTTCGCAGGGAAGCGGAACACTTATCCTATGGCATTGGCGTCACTGGAGCCACGCGTAATCGAGGTTCCCATCGACAATTCGAACGATGTGCTTGAGATAGACTGTTCTCAGTTACCTGAGAATTCGGCAGAAATCTGCGACATACTGGAGAATGAAGGCTGTGCGCTGAGGTTCTACCAATTATTTGCCCTCGAGTACTACAAGCAGGGTGGCATGGAGGAGGCAGTGGCAGCACTGAAGCGCGGTATAGCCAGTGCAAAGGCCAACGACCAGTCAGCCAAGGTTCCTCTACTTAATCTCTTGGCCAGTATTTATGTGCAGAAGGCAAAGGCAATGCCTGTAGCGGTAGCTAATTCGAGCGCGCGTGATATGCTACTTCAGATGGCTACGGCGCTGCTGACCGAAGCTGAGCGTATTAGTCGCACTGACCCATGCACATATCTAGTTAAGGGTATGCTGGCCATGAGTAAGCGACTACCAGATGCAGCAGTGATTCAGTTCAATAATGCTCTGAGGATTGACCCTTTGAATCTCGTTGCACTGTTGGGCAAAGCGCGTGCTCTTTACGGCAGACGCCAGTTCCAGCAGGCATTGGTCATTTACCAGCAGATTCTGGCACTGAGACCCACTGGCAAACCCGATGCTCGCATTGGGATTGGTATGTGTCTATACAAGCTGGGTCATGTTGAAGACGCCCGTCGAGCACTGAAGCGCGCAATCGTAGTAGATCCAACCGCCACTACTCCGCACATTCTGCTTGCAAACATTGAATTGAACGAGATCAAGCGCAGAGTTGATCCGCATATCACACGTATCGCTGCAGATCCAGACACACTGCAGAAGACAATGGGCGAGTCAGCCATCGGTCTACGGGGTGCAATGGAGCACCTGCAACGTGCATATGAACTACAACCGGACAATGCAGCGGCACTAATTACCTTGGCAGATCGGTTGTTCTGCAAGGAGGACCTCGCAGGCGCACGCAAGTTGGCAGAGAAGGCGCTGAGCACAGCCGATACCATGGCCATCCAAGCCGAGTCCCACTTTCTGATAGCACGTTCACACCATGCTGCCAAACAATTCGACCTTGCCTACGAGTCGTATCAAAAGTGTCTTGCGATTAACGAACGACACAGCCTGGCACGCTATGGATTAGGCCAGATGCAGCTTCAGCGAACCGATATGTCTAGTGCCGAGGCTACATTCCAGCGGGTGCTCGAGCGCTATCCAAAGTGTGTGGAGGTATTGCGCGCCCTTGCATACTTGCACGCTAGACTGCCTAATACCAAGGCCAAGGCGCTTGAGTACTACGAGAAGGAAATGCAGGTTATTTCAGACGAAGCTGTTGAGCACGCAAGGCTTTCGGGAAATCCTGTGGGTGATGTGAGCGAATGGTTCGACGATGCTAATCTATTCCTGGAGGCTGGTCTTTTATACGAGGCCACCAGTGCCAAGAAAGCCCGTAAAGCCTATGCTGTTGCAACCAGTATTCTACAACGCGGGCAGGGAGGCGGCGACGCGATACCAGAACTATGGAACAACCTTGGCGCGCTGAGCCAGCAAACCGCAGAAAACAACGAGGCTGTTTCTTCAGAGTACAATCAGGCAGCAGACAAGTGCTCCAAGATGTTGGCAGAATTGCGTGCACAGCAGACGGATAAGAAGACGGCGCATCCGAAGGCATCCAGCGAGATCCGGCGGCTGGAGAATATGCTGGTGACCATCACCTACAACACTGCACGCTTCTACGAGCATTGTGGGCTGTGGGAGAAGGCCGAGGAGTTCTACAAGGGAATTTTGACGGGTATTCCAGCTTACATTGACGCGCGTCTGCGTCTGGCCCATATAGCGTATTTTTACCGGGGAAGCAGTGAGGACGCGCTGCTGCATATCAACCAAGCGATCGAAGGAGATGCCAAACGTGCCTCAGCATGGCTCATGCGAGGAAATATTGAACTGCAACGGAAGAACGTCCAAGACGCGCGTCGTGCCTTTGAACATGTTCTGAAGGACATTTCCAAGCACGACATTTACGCGCTGTGTTCGCTAGGCAACTACTATCTGGCGGCAGGTAAGTCAGAAAGCACGCGAGCGGCAAATGATTCCAATCCGGCATCGGCAACCGCAAAGAAGGCCAAAGACTTGTCCCACCAGAACTACAAGCGAGCGCTAGAGTTTTTCGACAAATGCTTGCAGCTCGATGAGCGCTGTGCTGCTGCTGCCCACGGTACGGCTATTATTATTGCCGAACGCGGATTTGCAAATGACGCAAGGAGACTATTCCAGGAGGTTCGCGATGCAGCGACTGCTGGTATGGGTTCTCTAACTCTCTGCAACCCAGCTGGCGACCTTGTTTTCAAGACGCCTAAATATGGAAGCGGTGCTAGTGGCAATGCTAATGTCGAGAGTGGACCAAAGCAGATGGATGATACGCGCGTTACCTGCGACGTATTGCTATGGTCGGGTGTGAATACTGCCCATGCCTGCGTTGAAATCGGAAACTACCGCCAAGCTATTCTGGCCTACGAGGCGTGTATCAAGCGTTTGATGGATACGACTGCTTCTTTGAACGCGGTTGGCTCTTCCGTTCACACCGACAACTTGGTCATTTCGGCGCTCAAACTTGATGCTCCGCAGTCGGATACTGGGCATTCGGATGCCGCATCTGCGAAGATATCGGACGCGGAAAGGAGCGAGCGCAGACGTGCTGAGCGGGAATTGCGGTTGTATCTTGTCCGTGCGCAGTATATCCAGGCGAAGGCTACCAAAGACATTGTGATTATGCGCGCGGCGCTGAAGGAAATTCGTGGAATATGCGCCGAGGCCGATATTCGACTGCCTGAGACAGGATCTAAGGACGCCGTGCAAGCACCGGCGGATTCTGCTACAAAGTCTGAAGTGCAAAATTCTGGTGATGCTAATTCCAAGCCGGGCACGGATGCCGATGGTGATACCGAGATGACGGCTGCCGATAAGCCTTCTAATCCCAGCAGTAATGGCAAAGATGCCTCTGCCGCTGCTAGCGAGAAGAGGCCATCACCGCGGCTTACGCCAGAGGACAGTCTGGTATTATATGATCTGGCACTAGTCGAGCAATCAGTAGCTCAACTGGCGGGGGACCTTTCCGAATCACAGCGCACATTATCCGACATCGAAGCAGCCACCAACGATTTGGAACACAGCACAGCAGCATTTACATTTTTAGCAGAATGGGGCAAGAGCATGCAGAAGAAGCGACACAAACTGCTCTACAGTCCTCGTCTGGCTTCAGAGCGGGCAGGCTACGGAAAGTCACTTGTTGCAAAGCTAACTCGGAAGCGACAGGAGCAAGAGGAATTTGAGCGTCAGCGCCAGGAGAATCTCGTACAATGGCGTAAACAGCAGGAAGAGAAGGAATCCAAAAAACGCGAAGATGATGAACGTGCTGAACAAGAACGCATCGAGAGAGAAGCCAAAATGTTGCGCGAGACTGAAGAACGTAATACTCTTTTGCGCGAACAAATGGCTACCGATGCAAAACGTCAAACTCCTACCAAAACTACTGAGCCATCTTCCTCCTCCACGAAGGATTTTGGTATTGCTTCTGACAAGTCTAAGGCTTACGTTGATGAGGATGATGATCTTTCGTCAGATAATGACTACCAGGTCAAGCGAAATCCTGATGTCGTAGATTCTAAATCCGAAAACGAGATTGATCCAGTACTAGGCATGCTGAGGCCTGCTGCTCGTCCTAAAGAGCCTCAGACCAGAGGAAGGAATCGGAAACTTCTCGGCCGTGGTCGAGTGCGTAGTAGACCGACTGGTGGTCATACCGATGAGGACTCGGATGGCTTGGCTAAAGGTGCAGCTCCACGCAAACGTCGCAATGTGGACAAAACCGACATATCTGCTGAACACGATTCTCATTCTGATGACCAGCAGAATGAAACTACTGGAAGAAGTAACACTAAAGCTGTCGTCAGCGATTCGGATAACGAAAATTAGCTCTTTTCATTTATTTTTTCTCACTCTTATTTTTAGCTAAGCCATTCGCCAGGATCGTCGCTCAATTAGCTAATTGTTATTACCTGCTCTGCAAGTCGGTTTCCTGGCAATCTACATTGTAAGTTTTTATTTTTTCGAGCCGTATAATCTGACATTAACTTATTTGCATCACAGCTTTGGTTAGGCTTTTCATCTTGCAAAATAGGGGAATTGGATAAATGAGAACTATTTTTTTTTTTACAATTCTAATGCTATCCACCACCTTTATTTTTAAATTTTTTATAAATATATTTAGAGCCAGCTTGCCTAGTAAAAACTAAAAGGATGTTTAAAATCACTCAAAAGAAAACCTATACTAGTAGCAAAATACAGTAGTGGTTCAGGTAGTAAAAAGTGAATGGCAAGTTCAGTCAAGAGTAAATATGCACCTTGTGTGGTCCTCAAAATGACATCGGTATAATATATTGTTTATGCAAAATGCTCATTAAATAATTGTGACATTCCTTGCTGGGGGTCGTCGTTAAATGATAAAAGAATACGTGCAATATCATTCTCCTCCTCATCACATTGATCTTCAGAAAGTTTAAAGTCTTCTGCTATTGCGTTTTTTATTGCTTCTCTCAATGCTGAAGTGTCTCTTAAAAAACCATACTGCGGGTGACTCGGACAATCCTTGACATTTACTGTTATATTAGTCTGAGATACATTTTCATCTTCAAAACTTGTACTTCTGATAAAGTACTTGTCAATCTCAATACTCCTATCTGTTAGCATATCCTTTACTTTTTCATATATTTTGCCTCCCTTATCGGGTTGCAAATTGGGAAAACAAGCAACTGTTACTTTCTCATCGCTTGTAACAATGACAACAGAATAGGCGGGCATTCTCAAAGTTTCTAGTTTAGTAATTAAATAGCTGTAAATAAAATCCAAGAAGAAAGTAATGAGTGTGGTGAAAAATACTAATAGACGAGTCGTGTTGCCTTTAAATATTTATTATATTTTGGGGGGGGGGGGGAATTATGCTTAAAAATATTTTAAACAATTGTTTTTTCTTTAACGGAAGTCTTGCTAATATAGAATCTCCTTGGGTTTGACTTGTCTTTACTATTGCTGCTGAGGCCCCAATATTTTCTAGCATTGACTTTTGTACATACAACTACCAACTACGGATCGTCTTGTGATTCCTTTGGGGTATTTTTTTAACTGTGTTTATTGAGTACATCAAACTGTTATTCTATGTTTTTATTATGCCAAATAATACAGGTAGACGCATTTTTAAAAAATATTGCAATTAATTCTAAATGGTAATCAAATGCACTATAAACAACACTACCCCATTTTGTAGTTACTTGTTTTGTAGGCGCAAAGGCCAACTGAAAAACTGCATTGGCCTGACTTTATAGAAACGTAACCAAGTAGCTGGTATTACATATGACATGTGCACACTTGTTGGTAAGAAACAAGCGGCACATTATAATTATGATTGTGCTTGCGAGCAACAGCTTTTTCTATTGTTTCTCTAGTAAAAGATAAATTCCTAAAACCTAAAAACCTTTACCACACGAAAGACCAGAAACACTTTTCATGTTGCATAAATATTTTGGGAGGAATTGGATAAATAAGAACTACTTTTTACAATTTTAATGCTATCCATCACCTTTATTGTTGATTTTTTATAAT
Organism: Coemansia sp. RSA 988; assembly: GCA_027577275.1. Lineage (NCBI taxonomy): Eukaryota > Fungi > Kickxellomycota > Kickxellomycetes > Kickxellales > Kickxellaceae > Coemansia > Coemansia sp. RSA 988. The sequence continues at coordinate 1,404 of JANBQQ010000408.1, read as the reverse complement.
TGTATTTAAAGCCAAATTGCCTAGTAAAACTATAAAAAATTGTAAGGGTAAATTTGAAATTACTCAATAGAAAACATATGCTAGTAGTAAAATACGGTAGTGGTTCAAGTAGTAAAAAGTGAATGGCAAGTTTAGAAAAGAGTGACTATGCACCTTGTCTGGTCCTTAATGAAATCAGCATAATATGTTGTCTAATGAAGTAATTTCTCGATTAATTGTGACAATCCTTACAAGAAATTATTGTTAAATGTTATAGTCATACATGCAAGATCAGTTTCCTCCTCATCGCATTGATCTTCAGAAAGCTTGAAGTCCTCTGGTATTGCATTTTCTATCGCTTCTCTCAATTCTGAAGTGTTTCTTAAAAAGCTATACTGTGGGTGAGTCGGACTATCCTTGACATCAACTGTTATGTTAGTCATGGTTATATTACTGTTATAGGGTATTGGACCTGTGATAGAGTGCTTGTCAATTTCAATACTCCTATCTGTTAGCATTTTCTCTACTTTTTCATATATTTCGCCTCCCTTATCGGCTAGAAAATTGGGAAAACAAGCTACTGTTACTTTTTTATCACTTGTAACAATGACAACAGAATAGACGGCCATTTTCAAAGTTTGTAGTTTAGTAATTTAAAAGCTGTAAATAAAATTCAAGAAGAAAGTAATGAGTGTGGTGACAAGTACTACAAGACAAGTTGTGTTGCCTTTAAATATTTATTATATTTTGGGGGGGGGGGGGAATTATGCTTAAAAATATTTTAAACAATTGTTTTTTCTTTAACGGAAGTCTTGCTAATATAGAATCTCCTTGGGTTTGACTTGTCTTTACTATTGCTGCTGAGGCCCCAATATTTTCTAGCATTGACTTTTGTACATACAACTACCAACTACGGATCGTCTTGTGATTCCTTTGGGGTATTTTTTTAAGAGTCCGTTTTTTCACATACCATTTTACATACCTTTGATACAGGAATTACCAACAATCTGATCAACAACATTTCACGTGATTGTATTTGCCTGTAAGGTGAGGAAACAAACAATCACTTGCACTGCCGTCTTCAGCACTTTATTCCTCTTCTTTCGTTTCCTCATCTAGTTTTTCTTTTTCTTTTTTTAACTACTTAGTTACTTTTACTCTTAATTTCACTCTTGTCATTTGCTTCTTAATTTTCTGCTAAATTCTTGGACCACAAAAGTTTTCTTCGCGGCTTACAGAGTATGATGATAGCGACGGCAATAGTCAACAGTTACAGTTACCACAACCGACAAATGGATCACTGGATGTCATGCCATATATAATGATAGCTAACGATATGCTGTTGGACTTTATTGACAAGGACGCCTGCTCTGAATAGTCTGACAGATGGCACGACGGCAAGTCAACTAGGTAAGTTATACTTGC
>JANBQQ010000407.1:0-11580 GCA_027577275.1 Coemansia sp. RSA 988 | reverse complement strand
TACGCCAACACTAATACTTTTGCAAAATACAGTATTTAGGAGACCCGGTTATCCCCGGGCTAAGATGCGTAGCAAAATGCTATGGAAGATACTTGAGCGACATCGCTAAGTGTTTAACTTAGTGAGGTGCAAAAATATACAGATGGATTGTGACCAGGCGAAGGGTAATTGAACTGAAGCCAGCAACGAACGAGCTGCTAATACACAATGTTTTTCTGACATTTCCCTTTTTTTTTTTCTTTTTCCACCGCCAACGCAAACTACACCTCCGCTCGTGTTTAATAGATTTCTTGCAGCGTGAATAAACGAAACTAGATCAAAAGAGAATCTAATAATGGCATCCAACGGCTACTCGTCCCATCGTGGACTCTATCCGAAGACCAGTGCTGGTACAATCTACAAAGTGGCGGCGTGCCGAGCTAATCCAGTGGGTCATCTTACCGGGCTGGTGACCAGCCCAGGGTGCTCTGTGAGTTTAAACCCCGAGCATCTGGTCGGAGAATAAGCGAGATGGTGGTAGCGCTAACAAACTACACCTCCGTTCATGTGCAGACAACACTCCCACCCACAACGCAAACACACTGCCCGAATGACCGAAACCCGCAAAACCAGGTCCCGCCGAAATAATTATACACCAACGATAATAACGACTTTGCAAATTATAGTATCGTCATCACAGCGCTATTACAGAACATTTTATCAGTCGTGCTTGGGCTACTGACAAATGCTGGGAGAGTTTATTCCGCTGCAGCTTCGTTGGACGTCTGACCTACGAGCCACACAGGGCATCTGGGCGCATGCGACACTTGCTAGTGCATGTCTGCTCACTCTTTTCATTGCAACCAACATAGTCAAATGTTATCGGGGATACTTTAACAGAGGCCATCCGGCGGCAGAATCGCCGGCGCTATTTCTTTTGCCTTGGCTAGCTGCTTGTGATGCGATGACATCAGTGTCGTTCCTGGCGCTTCTCTATCTACCAGCCACAAGCAACATCGCAGAAATGTTTCTGCAATTCATTCCTCGCATTGTTGCCTTTGCGCAGATATGTTATCTACTAATATTGATTCTACTATCAATGCATACATTGTCGGTAGCTGGTGTAATAAGTCGCGGCGTTGATATGGCAGCTACTGACTACTATGGCCCAGTAGCAGTGGTCCTTTCATTTTCTTTTACTCACCGTCTCCTCGTAGGCCTTTCGGGCTATACTTTCTTCTTTCTAGCAGCTCTACCACTATGTACTCTAGCGGTACTGGTTGTGGCAACACTTCAGATATCGAGAATGCGCGGAACTCCAACGCGTATGATGGTAATGCGTACTGACGAATCTGAAGAAATACATGTCATTTTCAGCCCTGACAATTACGTGCGCTTTGCTAAAGCGGCTACTGGGCTTTTTGTGCTTTCTCATATTCCATGGATTGTTGAGAACTATACACCAGTACAGTCAGCATGGGCCAGTAGATTTACAGCTGTGGGATTCTGTGCGCGTAGTATAGTTTCCTTTGTCCTTTTGCGCATATCCCCTGCAACTCGCATGCGCTTGCAAGGCAACGCCGAGCATGGGCGCAGTCACCAGGAATAGGCAATTCTACCATGTTCATTTACATTTGCACTTTGTTTCTTTGTTTTGAGCAAGAACGAGAACGAGCCATCAAACGCCTTGCTGAATTTGTGGATGCAATGTATGTCATCCACGTTTTATGCTGGTCTCTCCTGCGCAGCTGGTGTTTGAAGACATCGCGCTAGTGCATGTGGCCATTAAGATCCGTCTTGATGCAGGCATTCTGCATAGACACACAAAGTGCAATTCATAATGCCAATCATCCAAGAGACTGCGAACGCTTCCCATCAAACGGCCACCGAATGCTACTGGCACGGGCCTGAGTTATATTGCGCATTCATTTCAGAACGCTGGGTGTGGTGGCATGTATGCTATTTGGGCTGTGATTCCATATTGCATGAGACCTGTTCTATAGCAGTTCTTCTGTGCATATGTCTGCCAGGCATGCCTTTGATTCACTTTATTCCACATTAGATATGTCTGCATAAATGGTGCTCACAAATGGGAGGCCCTGCTTGGAGATGTACAAGTCCAAATACATACCACTCCCTGCCAATGCGTTCGCTGATGCTTTTAACTCAATACTCTTCAAGCCTTTTTTCTTTTTTTTTTAGCTTTGCTTATACCCAAAGCTGGCTTTTTTTCTCTATTTGGCTAATGGTAAAACCTGGTATTTCGATACTTGCTATTTATCTATTCTTTAGTAACTGTTTGCTGTTAGATCTGTCATCTGTACGCTGCCACTATTCTTGGTGCTCTTCCCAATATTATTGGCGTTGATTTATATATTAAGCTTTTAATGCAGACACAATGGTCTCGCACGAGTACTCGCATGGGATCCTGGGCCATTGGGCGGTGGTCGGACATGGCTTTAATATAGCTTCTATTGCTTCATCGGGTGTGGTTATTGTTGCATTTGTATGTGCATGCATAAAAACTCCACGCTTGTACTGGCGCCCATCTTTCCGCATATCTGCTACGGTCGCTGCCTGTGACGCAATGTACTCAGCATGTCAGCTATGTGTTTTCGACAATGGCTACATGAGTTCGCTGTCAGAGATGAACCTCCGTGTAATTCACTGGCTAATGTCTGCCTCAGTTCTCTCATTTGCTTTTCTCTGTGCATGTGTGGGAATTCATCTAGTGCTTGTTGTCTTGACTGGAAACAAGAATATTGCTGACAGAATTCATCGTTGGTATGAGGTGGTCAGTATACTCCTCGGTTTCCTTATTACGCACCCCTTTCTGTATCTATACGAGCTTGTCGAATGGGCGCCTGATGCGCAAGTGTTCCACATATATGATGACCCTTCATACTACCGCATGTCGTCTTGGCTTACCATGTGGGCATGGCTTTTTGCTGCTTGCTTTTTCTTAATGGTTATTGGAATTCTCACTTTCCTTAAAATGTTCTATGTTTTCAAAGGCTACCTACGGCTGCAGGTATCTCCTGATGGAGATGGCCGTGAAGATATTCTTGACAAAAACACAGGTATGGACAGATCACCTCATATCAACCGGCAGCGCGAACAAAATCTGTTTTCAGTCACTGTGAGGATATTGATTTATTCTCTAGTTCCAATAGCAACGCAGGTGTGGGTTTTGGTGGCCAATATGCTTACTGATTGCCCAATGTGGCTGTACGTAATGGCAAACATTATTCCCGCTACACAAGGCATGATCAACTTGCTTATATTCTTTAGCTTACCTGCCTGGGATAATTACAGACGGAGGCTGGTGTGTCATTGCGCCCGCATGTACGCCAGCAAAAAAAATAAAGCAGGGTGCAACGAGGTAGAATCGTTTGAGATGGAAGAAGGAACATTATCGCAGTCGATAAGGTCTGAGAAACAATTAATTAAATAATACATTTTGTAAAAATTATTAGTGTTGGCGGTTGATTGTTTTTTGCGGGATTTGGTATAACTGGTTTGCGTCATTTGGGTGGTGCGTTTGCGTTGAGGGTGAAACGTTGATTGTGTGCTACAGGCAGTGGCGTAGAAAACAGCAGATGGCAATTATTCCTGTCCTGATACATGGGTGGCAGTGGCAGTCTACAGCTCTGGCAATTAAAACCAAGGTGTATCAACATCTGTGGGGCTGGATTTTATTTGTTCTACTTGGCAGGCAATCCTCTTTAACAAGATCATATGCCTCTCATCTCTAAACATAGAGCAAGGCTTCCGACAAACTGTGTATCACATAGTAAGCATACTCACTACGTGCTTCTCTCTAAATAATAGTAGATAGATGTTACAGTCTATATGTGATTTCTATAAGAATACTAACAGAATCCCTGCAGCATACCAACGTGAATATAAAACCATGTATGTATTGCCAGGCGTTGGCATGCCAGCATACAGAGTAACCAGACAAACATTTTTAGTTTTTAACGATTACACACCTAACTTCATCCTCCATTACGGGAATACGGATAACATCAAGGTAAGTTACACGAGTATGTGCATTATTGTTATGACATTGCTAAAACTATCTACACTATGTCTCAATTCAAAACTACTACTAATATGGTACTGTTCTATTTCTTGCTCAATTTGCGACCATTACACGCCTCTTTGTGGTCTTCTTGGCTACCACGTGATATCCCAAATATTAAAAAGCTTGGTCGATGGAAATGTACTCCCAATCTAGCATATGCCAAACAAAATATGTTATAATCGTTAAAACGAATGCCACATTGCTCCACTCCTTTAAAATACAAATTTAATACTGCTATATACAAAAAATATACTTGGATGGTCAGGTTTAAGAACAGATACATCTGTTTTGAACTGCTGCAAGAGCCAATGTCGAGTTGTACGAACTCACCAGATCAGCAGTCTGTGTCACCCATGATGGCTTCACCAAGAAGCATTTACAATCTTCTTCGCGAGAGTGTCAGGCAGAATTTCGGTGATCTAGGTGCTGGGAATGTGCTAACTGGGATGCAAGGTATTCCTATTTACAAATGATCTGATGATGTAGCTACCTTTTTCAATGAATCCCGCACTAATAGCAAACCCGTGAGATGAGAAAATAATACTTTCCTGACAGTAGTAGCGGTTTCTAATGATCTGTCTCTAAAATCTTATGTTTTATATGTAGTAAAATATTTCAGCCCACGCACCCAAATGGGAATCGTCAAGATCCCACGCGACCATTGCAAAATGGTGCTTGCCTCGATGGTAGCTACTACGCATACTAGCAAAAGCCGATGCTCGATTCGTGTGCGACATGTGGCCGGCACTATTAAGAAGTGCCAGCGCTCCACAATTCGAACAGGCCGTGAGCTTATCATCGCTTGGTACGAGCGACAGCAACTTTCAGATGACAGCGCTCTCCCGCATATGTTAAAGGAATCCGAGGCCCAAATATCTGCACTAGAGCTGTAGGCAATACAATTACAGTTATAAAAAAAAACTATTAGCGTATCATAAAAAAATAACACTTGCGTCAGTTAAGGTGATTTTTGGCATCGAGTGGTATTGTGTTTTGTGTCGTGAGAGACAAAGGTTATGCGTGGTTGGCGTGCGTGGTTGGCGTTAGCAAATAAGAATAGACTGAGAAACAGAACAGCAACATATTAGTAGTAGTTTTCGAGTGACATTGGCAACGTCATAGCAATAAAATGCAACACATGCAACTTACCTTTATGTCGCCCGTATTCCTGTAAAGGAGGGTGTGGTCAGGTATTAGAATCGTTAAAGACCTCAACTATTTATCTGGTTACTATGTATTCTGGCATGGCAACATCCATCAATGTACGCATGCTTATAAACATAATTCCTTCGTGTGGACTGTTGTTCTGGTACTCGCTATTGGAATGACATTCTTCTTCTAGCACGACAAAATATGGCAATGAGTACATGGATTATATACCTGCGGATGTGTGTTGTTATTGTATTGTTAATATTCTTATAGAAATCACATAGAGACTATAACATCTACCTCCTTCTATTTAGAGTGAATCATGTAATGAGTATGCATATGACGTATTATTCAGTTTGTGTTTGTTTTCGCCTGTGGATAGATATCCTCTCTTTTGCTGGCTATGTCTTGAGACAAGAAAGGCGTGTGGTCTCGTTAAAAAGTATAGTCTGCCAAGTAAAACAAATAAAATCCAGCCCCGCAGATGTTGGTGTTCCTTGACTGCAATCGCCAGTACTGTTGTCTGCATCTACTACCATGTCCCAGGACAAGGATAATTGCCAGTGACTGCTTCTTACACTACTGCCAACACCAACCACACAGCCTGAATGGTGCAAACCCGCAATACCAAATACCACCGAAATAACCAACTGCCAACGCTAATAATTTTGCAAAGTACTGTATTTATGATATGGCCTGATTTAGTGTATTGTCTAGGTGATCGAGCATTGTGCGCATGGCGTGCTCGATCACTCTAAGCCCATCCACAACAACATCTGAATTTGACGCGCAGTTGGCTACTTCATCGATATAGGTAGCTTTAGGCTTTCTGTCGGTGGTAGTGTCTGTAGGGCAACTAGTGTACTTCTCCTTGAGAGAACCACGCAATTTGGCCCACTGAGAATCAATGTGACTTAGCCTTGCCTGCACTGAACGTGTGGGTCTACGATGTAAAGATGGTATCTGTCTGTCATTCACAAGCGCATGGTCGGATGGGCATGTTTCCAAGTGTAATATATTGCCATACTCGTGTATCGATTTATCTCCATTCGTATTAACTACAGACCCCAGATCCGCCGGCTTGGCCTGTTTACAGATTGGCATGCTGCGACCACGACACAGGCGGCTTTGGGCAGAACAGACTCGAAGAGCACGTGCCCTTTTGTGTAGACTACGAAGCTTTCTTTGCGCTTCTACTTTGTTATCCTGTACAGCAGCAAACTTCGGCACCCTACACGCATCCATGACTGAATTGCTGGGGATATTTTGACTTGCCATGGTTAATCGACTCTGTGAGTTTTCCAGTGCTCTTTCAAAGTCAAGCGACTGAGCACTGAAATTAGTCAGCAAATTAGTAACTGCCGATACCTGCTGTCCAATATTTTCAATATATTGACTGGTTCTTTCTATCCGCCCGAAGATCGTAGTAAGCTGGCTGCGCGGCTTTTTTAGAATGTCCAGGTCATCACCAATGATGGTTCTCGATTCACCACGCTGGTTCAAAGTCCAGCTATAATGAACCAGCTCTGACAAGTCTCCAGATGTCGTGAAAGCATCGCTATTAGCCATGTCCATCGTGGTGTCGGTATGGCTCGAGTCACTATCGACTAGCTCAATATCTCCTGTATATCTCCTCAAAGTCAAAGGCGCAGTGCCAATCTCGGGTCTGCATTGCCAAACTGGAACCTTGTGCTGAGACGGTGTATGAATATTGCCGTTTATTGGGTAAGGCTCCCCCTTACTAGCATATGTCTCTTTTTTATGCTCTGATGATGAGTGTATGCCAAGTTCTTCTAACATATCTGAAACCTGTGCTTCGAGAGTATAGAGACGCTTATTATCAGATACTAGGCCAGTTTCATCAGCCCATGCAGAAATCCCTCCATTAGTTGTGCGGGTTGTATTTATAGGCAGACTTACTGCACGGCGGGACATTCTTTTAGAATGCATCTTACAAGGTGGCTCCATACCATCCGAGCTAACTCTTCTAGTAGATAGAGGCTTAGTTTGTGCAAAAATAGATACACCAGATACTTCTCTCTGTGCTGATGAACAACGCTTTGTAGACTCAGAAACCTGATGAGAAGTGGGTGCCAATATTTCTGATATGGTGCCCACTCCCCCAGATGTCGCAGTGTGGTCATATACCTGTGCGTGCCTCCTCTCCTCTTTTTTGCGTCGTCTGCTGCTCCTAATCCGCCCCGTTGATAGAATTCCATGATCACTTATACCTTCATTTATTGGTATAGCCCCGGGCGAACTGCCAAGCTGCCGAGTCAGGCGCCTAGTACGTACAGCTTTATATCCATCTGAATGCACAGTTTTGTTGGCAGAGTCGTTGGAATAGTTTGTAGTACTGCGTGTTCTTGTAACATCCTGTGTTGGGCAGCTGCTATTTGCCTCCATATGCGGAAGCACTGTCGTGTTGTTACCACGTGCAGCCTCAAATATATGTGCTTCGTCCACTTCCGCAGAGTGTCTTCTAACATCGAGAAAGGTTTCATCCTGCCATGCCAGCGACAATGCGCCAACTCTTCTCAATGCCGTGCTCCATGCGCGCCCAACAGTTTCTTCAAATCCTAGTAATATCTGAACACCATCTTCGCTTCTCAACTCGACACCACTAGGCTGTGTCGGCAGAAAACCTCTCGAGTGCAAAGCAATGCTTTCGTGGGACACCTTGGACCCAACTGCTACATCCATGTGTTGAAGGCCACTCATGGCTCTAGCTGGAGCACCCGCTGACCACAGTGTACTGGTGTGGCCAGCACGTTCGATATCAGCAGCCTTTTCATTATTTACAAATACCATGACGCAGTCGATTATCCACTTTTCCAAGAAGGACAAACTAAGCACTTGAATAGTTTATAGAGACAAATGAGACAAATGAGAGAGAAGGGCAGTGGCATCCAGTGGCTGATCAACCAAAGAAGGAATTGTCGCTGCTGGGATTTCACGTGCACCGATGGCTACTTGATCTGCCCACGCTCACGAAGCTCCTTTTCTTCTTCAGTAGAAAGAGACCACAGCCGATCCACCTTACCAAAATACCATTTGCGCAACCCAGTGAAGCAATGTCGCCGCTCCCCATAGTCCTGGTATAAAACCATATACGACCCGACGCCAAACATCAGCGCATAGTTTATTACTTGTAGTCGGCGAGAGAACTTGGAAGGGGGGCGCATCCCCAACCGGTCAACACGTCGCCTGTACACCTCTTCGAGCTTCGGGTCGTCATAAAGCCCCTGTCGGTGCAGGGGTCTACTTCTGAGCCCGTCGGTTGCAGCTTGTTCGCTATGAATTGGGCTATTATTCATTGCATGTACAAATTCAAGGCTTTGAAAATTGATGGGTAGAAAGATAAAAAAGGTTGCGCTGTCAAGCCATCATGCGATGGGTTAGTACTGTTTTTTTTTTGCAAAAGTATTAGTATTAAACTTCAGTTCTTTATTTCAACGATTCAAACGCCAAAGAAATGGCTACGTCGCGTAAACGACCAAATGCAGACTGCTCTTCTCCACCTGTGGATAGCAAGCCCCGCAAAATGAATATCGGCCATACATTTATAGACCCTGCACCCTTGTCGGATTCTAGTCATAGGAGCCCGAATGTTGCTTGCTACAATATGGAGAACATGTACCTTGACACTGTGGACAGGGCTTGTCTTGATTTTGACTTTGAGCATCTGTGCTCGGTTTCGCTTTCAAACACCAATGTGTATGCGTGCTTGGTGTGCGGGAAGTACTACCAAGGCCGTGGCAAACAATCGCATGCATACTTTCACAGCATTAACGATGACCACCATGTCTTCATTAATTTAAAGACACTCAAAGCCTATGTCCTACCAGACAACTATGAGGTGGCGGACAAGTCGCTTAATGACATCAAGGACGCTATTCGGCCAAGCTACTCCCGCCAGATGGTGGAGAAGCTTGATACGCACTGCGATCCAGCATATGATCTTGGTGGAAAGGTGTATTATCCTGGGCTTGTTGGGCTGAACCGTATCAAGCACAATAGCTACATGAACGTTGTCGTTCAGGCGCTGGCGCACATAGCACCAATCCGCAATGCGCTTCTTCTGCTTCCGCATCTGGATGAGCAGCCAGTTTTGTTGCAGCGAATGGCTGGCCTTGTGCGCAAGATGTGGCATCCAAGACTCTTTCGAGCCCACGTCAGTCCGCACGAGTTTGTGCAAGAAGTTTTAAACCGATCAAAGCGTCGCTTTAGGCTCGACTTTGAGGGAGATGCTTTTGAGTTTCTCATATGGCTCTTGAATATGCTGCACATTGATCTGGGTGGCACTCGAAAAGGGGGCTCCAGCCCAATTTACTGCACCTTCCAAGGTGAGCTTCTTGCGACTTGTCAGAAACTGGAGGACACCAAGGAACGTGCTCGTGAGGACAAACCGCTACAGTTGGATGTATTAAAGAAGCTCACAACGAAGAGGGCGCCATTTCTCGCTTTGTCGTTAGAATTACCACCGAAGCCCCTATTCGCGACTTCATCCTCTGCGGATAGTGACAGCAATGATGGAAGTGATGGTAGAACGGATATACCACAGGTTGCACTTATAACTCTGCTCCAACGCTATGATGGCTCTACAGTTATCGAGTCAAATGGCCAAGCAACAAAATACCAACTCCTGCGCCTGCCTCGCTTTATAATTTGTCACATAAAGCGTTTCTCGAAGAGTGGGCTCTTGGCTGAAAAGAATCCAACAGTTGTAAACTTTTCGCTTCGAAATGTTCCCTTCGGCGATATTCTACCTGGTGGCTCAGACTCACATGCCAACAACGCTACGTATGATCTTATTGCCAACATTTGCCATGTCGGCCAGCAGCCGCTAGTGTCGACCAATTCGGATGGAAAGCAGCCCAGCGCCAATAAACCGCAAGTTGCAACCCAACCATATAGTTCCCCTAACACAGCCGATTTATCCGCCAATAATACCACAAATGAATGTCCATATATTATCTATATTAGACATTCTCCAAGCGAAAAATGGTACATGCTACGCGATTTGCAGGTTGAGCCTATAATGCCACAAATGCTGTTCCTTTCGGATTCCTATATCCAAATCTGGCAGCAAAATGAACATCGGACAGCATAACTACATAAAAAGTGCCATTTCATATTAATATATTAACCAATGTTGTGAGGCTTTCTGACACGGAGGTTGCTTTTATTAAATATATAGCATCGTTTTTCCACTATATATAATTGGTTGTACACAATTTATTAAACTTTTGTACGACCGACCAACCATGGACAACGCTAGGTAAAATGGGTAAATGCGCGATAATTGAAAATTCTAGCCACGCTCTGGCTGTTTGATTGGTTTGAAAAGAAAGTATCGTCGAACATGCAGAACACCCTAGCATATAACGTTATCCAGAATTTGTAAATGTATTTTGCAACTTTCCCTTACTTTAAAATTAATATAACCAACAACAAACACAAGGAGGACGCATGGAATTTATGATTGACAATATATCTTTTTAGGCACAAACCCGATAAGATTGTGATTGTTGCGCTCTGCCACAAATAATGCAACAATGGCATAGCACTAAAAGTGGAATGCTGGGTATACAAATTCTGAAAACTAGTCTATTATAAAGACCCGCCGTATTAACGGCAGAAATTACTGCACCTTGCAGGAGAACTTAATTGTCCCTAATGGCGACAATCTGCAGCCTAAAAACATCCTCCGGACAAGTGCTCCTCAGAGTAATCAGCCTTTTTTTAATTTTGGTCTGACTGTTTATCCGAGCTCGTCTAACGTCAAATAGAATAAGTAAATATTTTAATAGTTTACATTTTCTAGCAACTTTTTGAGTAGTTATACTAAATATTATTAAATATCGGCCTAGGCATAAGTTTTCTCCAAACTGCCATAGTTTTTATTTGATATTCACAACTATTAATGGATTAGAGTCAGCTCCATCTGTCGACCCTAATGATACTTTCCAGGCTTCTATTACTTACCTTTGGAAAAAGTTTTTGCATGCAAACATACTTGGTTTTATATTTTTGAAATTTTTATTATGAACTCTGGTTCATTTTATTCAAGGCCTCAAAAATGGTTATAATTTTAACTACAGAGATGGCGAGATACCCAAAGATATAAAAAGTATGCTGACTATACATTGGGCAAGAATATTGTTTTACTTCAGACAGTTTATAACTGGATTACAAAGTTCAAGACTGGGCATCTTTCTCTTGAAGATGAACCCAGATCAGGCCGACCATCACTGGAGATTGCTGAACTTTACCATCTGGACATCAAAAGGAAAGTACAAGAATGCCCAACTATTTCTGTGCATAATCTAGCTGCTGCATATGGCTGTTCATCAAGAACAATG